>UZAF01017521.1:22981-40882 GCA_900617895.1 Haemonchus placei
GGTGACACCGTCTCACACGCATGGCCAGGGCTCGAATCCCGGATCGATATTCGCCCAGGGTCACCAAGCCTTCCGTCCCTCCGGGATCAATTGGTTGGTACAAGCCTCGTCTCAGAGGATAAAAACACTGACTTGTACATTTGCTGACCATCGCAAAAGTCATTGTATAGGCCACATACGCCTTCATTACGCCACTACAATTCTGAGGGGAAGCCGAATGCGGGGCGCATCCCTCAGACGAGGGTGATTAACGCCAAAAGACTTTACCCTTCTAAGACACTATTTTCTAGGCGGTTGATCCAGCGCTCCGGCGACAGATCAAGGCTCTAACGAAAGTGAACAGGCCAAAACGTCAGCCTAATCAGGTTTGGGATCTTGGTAAGGCTGAAGACAGCTCGGAAGTCTTGGCAGCACAATCTTGTCAATATTCTCTAGCTGGTTCAAGGACCGCCTACTTCTAAATTAGGCGATTTTTGAACCAACCTGGTTAATTTGAATACTCTGCTGACTTATTCCAGTTCAGAGAGATTAACCGACACCTTCGATTTATCCTCCTGAGCTGAAACAACCTTCCAATTGAGTCACTTTTCAGAAGTGGTAAATATCTGATCGATGGATCCGATCGATATCAAAAAATCCATGCTAAATTTAAGGCATGCAAATCACTCAAATGAAAGTTGGGACTTCATTCTCAGTAATATACAATAAGAACATCACTTTTCCTGCTTTACAGTTATCATACTACACTCCGCAAGCCCGTTCATTGAATTTCCAGTGCTCCTAAAAGAGTACTCGAAAACCCATATCACCACAACCCGAAATTAACGACAAAAAAGAAAAAAAGCAAAGAAAAGGTTGTCTTACATGGCGAGCGTGACGATCCTGTTGTGGATGAACAGCGATATTTTCACCATTCAGCATTGCCTCCACGTAAAGTCCCAGGATCGGCTCCGATCTCCACCATCTGAATACATAGGGAAAAGTTGAAAAGAAATGATACCTAACTTTCTGTACAAGACTGAATCACCACAAAGAAGTTAGACGTTGTAAGAAGCCGCTCAAAACTGTCATTCAAGATTGGCAGTTAGATATTAGAGAGATGAAGACAGGTACTATTTATTATTTGTATAGCCAGCTGTAGGGTCCTCTTCAAACCCATGTAAGCATTGCAGAACCGTTATACAAGCTGGTATATCAAAGAACAGACAGCCTACGCAGAATGCGTAAGAGGGGTGTGGGCACTTTTCCCGAAAATCGTCGCTCGCGATCGCGCGTAGTCGCGCGCAATGAAGGGGAAGGTTCGAATTCCCAATGGAGGATACGGTAGTCGTCTCGGAAAAAGTGCCGCTCGCGAAACGTAGCTGTAGAGTTACCAGGGGACGAAGCGATATGTATTTTGATGTCATTCAATCCCATTATTGTGATGCGCCCCGCATTCGACTTTCATTCAGAATAATGTGCTGTTTTGAATGCGTGTGTGGCCTATACAATGACTTGTGGACGCCAGCCCATGTACAAATCAGTGTTATCGATGCAGACGAGACTGAAAGCTATCTGAGCCCCAGACGATAAAGATTCTGTTCGCTCGGGCGAGTATCGATCCGGAGTTCGGACCCAAGACATGTACGTGTTATGCGCCACTTGCCGCTGTACCGCCCTAGCAGAGGCATTTAAGATCGGCTTTCAATCGATACGTCCAGGTGCTCCTGGCCCTAGCATTTACTTCCAGAAAAAAAAAGAATTTCCAAACTCAATGAAGCTTTGGCTCATCACCAAACTGATATGTTGACGAGAGCGGTCTTCAGGTGACAAACCATAAACGTAAGCAATCCTAATTATTTATTTGCTATCATTCGGATGAAAATACCCTCTCCCAAGAGACAGTTCATGATTCAGATTTCACGCCAAATTGCGTCTTTACCAAAACTATGAGCAAAGAATTTTCATCTGAAACAGAACAACAAGGTAATTGACGTTTCCACGCGCGTGTTTGTTGATTGTGACGTTCATTGCTCAGACTACCAGACTGTGACGTGAAGCTTCTCACCAGAAACCATGGGACACCAGGTTGAATTTGTTTCCCACACAGCCATGCAGTTGCACATAGTACATAGATTGTTACGTCAGTATTAGGTCACTAATCGCGAAATCTGTCCTCGAAACTCCCCATTGTCTGGTCAAAATCACCGTGTGGGTGGTGGTAACGCTGCAAAGGCATTTAACGACTTGCACCCACCTAATCACAGCAACAAACGGCGGGACAGACTTCCTGCCTACTCATGTTGGACTAACCCTGAGCTAAACCAAGTGGACTTTCACCAACTGGGTGCAGCTACTTGAGAATATAAGTGAAGAAGATAACTACTAGTAACTAAAAAGTATCTGCCATTCCACAGTTTCCAGATTTGGCTACTCCTCAGAGCGCTCAAAGAACACCTTTACAATTTCACACCAAGGTCAAGCGTGAGCATATTCCCATAATAAAAAGCGGCTAAGTGCGTCGTTTTGAATGAATATGCTGAAAAAAGCAAGTAAATGTGATTATTTTTGGCATCTATCCATTTCTTTGTTCGTTGTTCAGTATGAATAGAAATAGCATTTAAGTCCGGGGGATATCGGGACCTTCGAGCACCGTAGGAACTCAGATCCAATGGAGAATGCCAGTTTCTTCATAGGGCATGACTATTTATGAGAAAACGGAAAGGATTCCTTTCTAGGCAGCACCTTTACCCGATTCCTGATGGCCGGCTTCACATTTTAAGATGATACCGAATAGGTACTGAAGCAGAACCAGCGACATTCACTTAGAATCATGCTCAAGGACAAAACACCATTATGCAATTGTGCAGTTCCAATCTATATAACTGTAGATCGAATCTAACGAAACAGCTCCCCACCGTCCCCTAATAAAAGTCGAGTTAACAGATTGGAAGTATTCCTAAAAATAATTTTGCATTTTGATTGAAATGGTTATGTGCCTTTCAGTGTTTTTGCCCAACACTCCCAAACGTATGACGTTGGCTTCAAATTATTACTTTTCTGAATAAGGAAAAACTCGTCTGTGAAAGTAGCGATTGAGCTATGACAATTTACTAAGCTAAACTTTGCTTTGAATAGCATCGTTTGCGCTTTTGGCCCCATCTTTCGTATTCAATATGTAGTATATCAGTATTTCATAAAATTAGGAAAAAGAGTAGAAGCTTTTAAAAGATAGCGATATAATCAACAGAAATCCATTGCAAAATTTGTGTTAGTGACGCAAGAAAGAAATAGGTCGCCCTATACGTATCTTCTAAAAGTACCAGATTTCTCCCAGAATTTTCTGATAGTGTTCACGGAACGTTTTAGTGAGAGCCCTGTCTTCTTATAGGTGCATAAAATATCTGGCTATAGAAAAGTAAACGGCCTAAACAGGGTGTAATGAGGGCTTCAAAACGGGTTTGGTCGATGCAGACACTCAAAAGTGGCTGGGTTATGCCGACCTTGCTATTTCTGCACTATTCACAGGATGAGACAATAGTACGCCTAAATGAAAGACACCCAGACAGCCATCTTGTACAAACCCACTTTCCGCTACTTTTCCGAAGTGAGACCATATTTTAAAAAAAATCACTTTGAATAGATACCCCAAAATTATCATGAACCGGTCTTTACCCTTATGATGGTCGAACGTCTTCCATACTTGACACATACTCTCTCACAAATCCGAAACCAGCTATATGGTGCTGAAATCCATTGAAATTATGTCAAACATTCAGTTTTGAAGCCCTTTTAGAGTTCTGTGCCCACTTCATTCCGATGCTTCATAGTCTGACACAGAAAAGTCAAAGATGAACCTGGATTTGACTCTCCTGACATGATATGCGCAGTGATTAGTGCCTTTTTATAGCATATCTATAAAAGTTTCCAGAAAATTCCTAGAGAAATATCGACTACTGCGAGATGTAGGCAGACAACTTTTTGTCGATTCTGATACAACACGATTTTTTGGCTTCAATCCAATTCGAAATTGCACATTCGGTGACTGTATCTGTTCTATACAACAGCTTAGGGGGTGAGTGGGTTGGGGGAGGGAAAGGGGGTGAGGAACAACACAGTCTTGCTTATCCTCTTAATAATGTCAAATACAAATTAAGTCCTACACCTCGTTACGAGGGGATTTGAAAATCTTAAACAGCAAAGGATTTGGCGGCCCGTCATAATCTGAGCCACATTTAAAGTGTTTGGTGAATTTTGTGGATAATCAAAGTCACCGGCCGTAGAATGGCGTCGAGTATAACGCATTGTGCACTTTGCAACCGTAACAAGCAAAGTGGTGACTAACCATTCGCATAGAGGCAAAGAGGTACAGGGCTTTACATACAGTCGGCTTCGCTACGCTCATTTGGAGTTTCATTCAGATCGTTCATTTTACCTTTCCCGGGCGTACATTATGGTTCACAGTTAAACTATAGACGCATAACCTTCAAAATGACTTATAATTAGCCGCCATTCCGTAGATTGTTTTTGACAAGAGCCACTTCAGATCATATCTGACCTGGTTGAAGGTAGTGGTCGTACCAAATTGGATACACAACGCCAAATCTGACTCTTATCTTTGACTGAAAATTTTGAAGGACGTCTGACGAATTCATGTCAATAACGAGACCATCAACGACTGTCGCGAGTGGCGATCAAAGGCGACACTTTAGCTGCAAGCGACTAATCGATGCTCTATGCTTGAGTACAGCGATTTATTACCAAGTACTGTAAAGGTGAAAAGTTGCTGGATATAAGAACTACTTCGCCCCATAACCGACACTTCAGTGTGACCTGATTACCATGAGCGCCTAAGGTCCGTCTGGGTGACCGATTGCAGACTAACCCCTGTATATATCGGGCTAAGCTGCATATATCGGCAATAACGACTGATAACCGGTTGTAACTATTCTGATGCTCATCTCAACTTCTCAGCTGTTGTTGACTTGACAGTTTATTGAACAGAAATACTTTTTAAGAAAAAAAAAAGTACCACTGTTTGTTCCCGATGTGGTAGACTATTCGCTCAAAGGTATAAAGGTGAAAACAGTGGGTGTTGACAGGCCCCTTAGAAGTAACAGGTTAATTGCAGATTGAATTTTGAATGACTCAGAAAAATTGCTACTGAACAGGTTGTAAACAATAAAGTGCACCATAGAATAACGGCACCAGACATTGGTTTTGCTCATAAATCACCTGATGTGTGATCGGGTGACAACTTTCAGATTTGCTTTGTGATCGAAAAGAAATTATGAACGTCGTTGTGGCGATATTTGCAGTAGCAAAATGTAGAACAACCGGTTTCAACCAGTATGTACAGTTTCATTCTTTTTCCGGGATACGCCATGAACCCAATCCTCTCAGAATTTTTGCGGTGCTTGGATGCAACAAATGAGAAATGGAACAGAAGACAGCCCGATACTGGCGTAATACTGTACAAGTCTGCGAAAGTATGTTACCTTTCTACGTCAGAGGATTTCAGTGGCAAAACAGCTTTACCACTGCGTTGTACTTCAACGGGGTGTGTAGCGATGACATCACCAACCTGCAATGGATCGCATCTGTTTTGAGGTCTCAAAGAAGGCAACACTTTTTTCTCAAGGAAATCACCAAGAGCAAAGCGAAAAAATATAAATCGATGTTTTAGTGGAGACCGGAATGAAAAAAACAAGTTTCTGGGTTTCATTTTGCATTTGCAGCCCATCTCATTGAGCTGCATAACCTTACTTGTTTATGTGCTTCACAATGATGTATGTGGAAGTAACTGCTGACGCTTAATTGTATAGTGGCCACTAACATTTACGACGGAAAATAAGCCTGGCTAATTCAAAACTCCGATAATATCACGGTGTTTCCAAAATAAAACGTCATCCATCACTCACGTCCCCATTAAGCAGTCGCTCCCTGACCACAACCTTCACAACCTGTGGTTCAGGCAGAGGTTCGTCGATGTGTAGATACACGTGCAAGTAGGCCTGAAAATGGTGATTGTAAAGTGAAGCGATAGGTTACCGTAGCGAGTATCTAACCAACCTCGGCAACTTTTCGTACCATCGTAGTGAGTGAGACCGGAAACCGTGCAACCAACATATCGGGATCGAAGCCTTCTGAAGAGCTTGAACAATCTTTGGACAGTAATCGTTCTGTGGAACGTCAGGATCGTACCTGATGGATCAACGGCCATGATAAAAGTTTTTTCTTGAGAATCTTGTTCGACTTTCTCGTTCATTTCTCCCAGACCTTCAATCATTTCCTCGATAGTAGATCTCGGAAGTTCAATGGAGTCAACGTTCGGAGGCTCCTGCATGCCCATCGAATTCAGCAAACGCATCTGTAAAATTATAAATAAACCTGTAATAACAATAATTTCTGTTTTACTCATAAGTGATATAGGTTCCCACACTAAATCTACTATCTCCCACATACACAAATGATTACAAGTAGTTCAGTTTTCCATGAAAATTTGAATTGAATCATTAGCATGGCACATAAAAAAAGCTATAAAATTCAGTAGATAACTACTTCCTGCTGCATCTTTACAATGGGCTTGTAATTAGTCAGAGTGGCCCGAAGTGCAAAGGAATAATCTTTTGGCTTAGCTCAAACTACGCACATATCTGACTCAAGTTCTTAGAAAATCCGAGGAATATTCTAGAAAATCCTCTCAAATCTACATCATTCCTAAATCAATCTCATATAAAACGCATGCCTCCAAAAGTGTAATAGGCTTTGATAGCAGCACAAAAAAAGGTGTTCAACAGAGTATGTTCCATAGGCTTTCAGCATCAAAAAAGTAATATTTTTCAAAATCATGATTTAGCAAAAAAAGCGCAGACCAAAATTTTCCAGCGCAATGAGGATTTTCATGCTCGTTTCCAAAAGAAGTCATGGGTGAGCATCGGTGACTGCAGCCGCACAGCGCCATCAATTGTTAAAGTCGCTGGTAAAATCGTAGGTATCATCAAAAATCAACCAATTACTTCTACATTTTTACATTTACAACTTACACTTTTCAGGAAGCCTCGATGTTGTACCAACCTTTGAATGGTAGTTTAGCGTGACATCGAGAAAGTATGTTCAATTAGCTTACTATCCCCTTGAAAACTGGTATTTTCAGTGGTTCCAGACGTTGCAGGTGGGTAGCGCACTGGTACGTTGCAATTAAATAAAGCAGAAATATGCAGGATAAATTTAGCCCTTCTACCTAACAGCCAGCGGTCCTGATCATTAGACCAAGTTGATTACACACCAATATGGCTTACCTTTATTTCTTCAAGTCGGAGCTTTGCCATCTCGTCTAAACAGATATCACTACAGTTGTGCGTATGGACGTCGGTGAAGAGGACCGTGGCGGTGAGCATAAGGCTAAGCACACGTCGCCTAATCGTCATAGTGTCTTCAGAAGGTTTCTGAGACTCAAGAACAACACCACCTGAACACCACGATGGAGTGTGCTACACTGCGCACGGTACAGACGGCCTACAAATCCTCTTGGCTTTTCGTCATGTATGTATTACGTAGCTCCGCCTTTTGTACCGCCCATTCCAGGTGAAGTCTCTGTGCTTCCTTAGGGGATGTAGAGTGGCTGCGATTGTGTGCATATGTAGGCAGAGAACACATTTATGGGCGGAGAGACATGTCCTACAACGGGTAGGTTGAGTACAAGACCACACGCAACCTATGACATCAGAGAATCAGAACTGAGAGACAAGCAAGCCGAGTAGAACCGTAGCTGTTCATCGAGATCCCATTGCTCTGTACTGGTCATGATTTCGGAAACTGCACCATTTGCTGATGTCCCAGCCCATTTTACCATCACCTTCACTGAAAAATCGTGGTGCATTCGCTTTGAAAGGTTCCTGAGAAAAAAAAAAGAAAGGAGAACAGTTCAGTCTCACGAATGAGTCTGGGATGCTCAAGAGAGTAAACTCAGAAGGTGGCAAGAGAAGTAGCTTCGACTACGACAGTAAAACTCGAAGAATTTTGTTCTGCTTCAATTCTGGAAAGTTCTTCGTTGACTACTTTCTATAGAATAAATAAAGCCTTTACAATGGATTCGTAAGCCGTGAGAATGTACATCATTATCGTTTGGCAATGAGATAAATGATAATGGTGTACATTGTAATTAATATATGACGTCCTAAGGGACTCTTTTCTTTGTGAAGAAGAGAGTGAAATGGCAATAATGAAAGTTTTCGAATCGTATTAAGCATTCCTGCCAGATAGCTTTCGAAAGTAAAATTTTTCATTCTCATTTAATTCACAGTTTCATCATTTCGCCACGTTCAAAGCGTGATTATGGCTTAAAGTTAAGATTTGCAATCATCAAATCAAATGCTTCCCATAGTCTAAGGCTTTTGACCTCATGTGTCGAACGCTGCTGGGAAGAACCCGTTGACATTAATGGTGAACTCATCGAAGCTTTCATTGAGGGCACAGAATTGGCAGAATTGAGAGACGCCCAGTTGAATCGGTTTTGTGTAAGCGATTCTCCGCCATGCGGTAGTCACGGACTAGTTGCCTCATTGTTGCAGCTCTAGCGTTCTTCATACAGCTAAATCGGTATGCAATGGATTGGCATGATCCTACTGTTACCTCTTTTGTTCCTGTGTGCTTTAATCGCTCCGCTGCTTCTGCTCCATTCCGCTACATTCCCTCAAGCACGACGTCGCTCTCGCCGCGAAGCGTCCATTTCGATTGAACTGCACCGTAATCGTCAAACCGCCCACAGGATCATTCCATTGGGAAAACCTTGGTTTTCGCAACAATTCACAAACTAACGACCAAAATTAATGCAGAAACTCTTCTGACTCATCCGGAATGATGATAGGACTCATGCCTAGGTGAAGCTATTGCTCATCCTAAGACCGTTACCTGAAGAAAGGGCTGATGCTCCAGGCCATCATTGGAATCGGTGGTGGTTGAGGGCTTACACACGACACTGAAAGTGCTAAAGAAGGCATTGTAATTACTCGCAGATCAAAAGCTCTGAGCCATGACTGGACCTGCGAAAATACGGAAAGCAGAGTCTAGCAAAAATTGAAGATCCACTGACCGAATTTGGCAGAAGAGGTCAGCAGCTCTTCTATCAAATTCAGTCTGAGGAACTTCAAACTGGAATGTCTTACAACGCCGAAGGTTCAACAAGGAATGACATCAGAATGAATAAATTCCTTCACCTCCAAAAATATCCCATAATTAAAAATGAACTAAATTTTAAAAATATAAAAAGAAAGAGGTAAGTAAGCGGAAATTCCTTTTCAAACAGCAGCCAAACTTTCCTGGCGATTTTCGTTACTATTGGAATGCTTACTAACATTATCTGCTATGTTTACAAAAATCTTTGGACTCTCTCCAAATCGGTGATTTCGCCTCGATAACGTCCATTTCACCTGTAACCTTTTTACAATTTAAAAAGCCCATGCATATCAATAGTTTACTGGGATTGCATGTTCTTGTCTATCTTCGGATTTGATTCTATCAATCTTCGCTGCAACCTGGAAAGTCGGCCAGATTTCGAGTTCATTTCCTTCAGTGTGGGATATCGCGAAAGATTCGTATAATTTGTATGCATACCAGATTAAAGGCCCGTCACACCATGTCATCATATAGTTTAATCTTAAATATCATTCAGATTATTAACGTACTGGCTGATTAAAGATTCGGGAAAACAGAGGTCTAGCATCATCTCATCAAATCAATCAAAACAGCTAAAGCCTGCAATAATAAAGGACCCGAAGGGGAGTGGCTATTATCGAAATTTTGATGAACAATTACATTATCGTGATGTTTCGGCTAAAGCCTATCGTGATGTGATGGTGACATTATCGTGATGTTTCGGCTAAAGCCTCCCAGAGATCATACAACGGGTGTGGAGCAGTAGGAACGAAATGGTCGCGCGCGGCGAAAGCCACGTCACGCGCGAAGGAATGTAGGAGAAGGCAGCAGCAAGTGAGAACTACAGGAACAAAAGAACTAACAGTAGAATCATGCTATAAGTATTAATCGCATAGCGATTATAAAGCGAGTATAAAGAACGCTAGAGTCGTTATAACGAGGCAAATGGTCCGCGACAGCAGCGTGCGGCGGATCGATTACGCAAAACCGTTCCTACTCCCCGTCCCCTATGATCGCTCTTTTCATGAAGTCAACAGCTGACAAACCATGAAGTAAATTTCGCGATGAGACCAAATTCATCATCTCGTGAAAAGCTTCCTAGAATAGTTCACAAAAAGTTGCATGACACACATAAAAACTTTTAGGACCTGAAAATATGTATGATCGTGGTATATTCTACAAGACCTGAAAATAGGTAGGAGCTCCTGATCTGTGATTTATACGACCAAGCGCCCAAACGCTAGGTTAGTTGCAAATTCCCGGAAATTCGAGCTTTGAAAAATTTCGAAAATTGAAAAATCAGCGATGATTATTATCATCAATGGTGTCGCATTGGTCCCTTGTTGTTCACATAGAGTGAGACGTAATTTGGTGGAACCGCGGAAGGTTGGTCACTTCTCGTGCTTTCAGTGGGCCATGTCTCGTTGCAGCAACTCCCGGAAACTCAAACTTCTGAAACTTTTCGAAGTCCGAGTTTTCGGGAGTTGTTGCAACTAGCCTAGCGCGTTTGGGTCGTTTGGTCGGGTTAGTCACAGATCAGAAGCTCCCAACAACTTCCAGGTCTTGAAGACGAAGATTCAATCGAAACGTTGACCAATAAAGCTTTTCAGCCATAACAAAGCAGAGCAGTATAAAACATTATGTAAAATGCCCAGGTTTTATGAAGGTGGAAGTTACTACCAAATTTTATTCTTTACATCTTTTCATGCAAGGCACTTGGATGCTCTTCACTTATCGCGAGACTATCGTACCTCTTATTCGACCCAAGTAACGAAATGGATTTGTTCAAAAGCACACAAGCACCGAAGTAACTCATTTTCATTATAAAGTTGTCCACCGATTCCTGAGAAATACTGGTGTTATGCTACCACAGAGATCAAATTCAATACCCTGTTTAGTCGTGATACAGGATCCCATCGTTTCAACCCACGCAGCGTTGAAGTACGCTAAGATTGAATTTGCTGACATAATCGTCGGCTTTGAGCCAGTTGATAAGATGGCTGGTTTTTAATACTGACCGATATATTTGGGCTGCAGGAATTTCGTTCACAAGCCGGACGGCAGAGGCGTAACGCCGCAAGAGTCCATCGTCTACTACTCAGGCACGACGGCGCCCTCGTCCTAGGGCTGAGTCCTGGACATTTGGATTAGCAAATTCGTAAAACTTAATCTGGGAGGTACGCTGACTCTATGAAAGGGATACCTTCGTGTCAGCCACATACATGAGGCGTTTTCAAAGCACTTGGATACGATATTTGCTTTCAGTGGACCATGTCTCGTTGCAGCACAATTTCAGCCAAATCCCAAAGGCACGTACCTATAAAAGTCTCAGCAAGTTTCGCGAAGTGGAATCTCAAAGGATATATAATGAAATTAAACAGCGGAATATTTGATGTACAGGGTGTCCCAAAATTGACAGCGCCAAAACTTCTAATGTAGATATAATTTATCAGATTCACTTCATTCGCTTCTAATTAGTCGCACAAGCAGGTTTCCAAGCAATGTGCTCAGTTACTAAAGTGGGACTTTGAATATCTTTCGGATGGCGGAGACCCATTCAATACCACTTGCAATCATTAGCATGCGAGAGACGGAAGGTCAGTATGATATTCCTTGTGATTCCTATAGTAGCCGTACAGAGGCAACTGAACATTACAGAGAATATTCGATCGGAGACAATCAGGAAGCGATAGAAAGACCAGCGTTCCCAAGGATAGGACTATTGAAATGGTCCGTTTGCAAGTCGATCGTGATCTTGGTTAACCCATCAAAGAACGTCAAAGGAGCTGGAATTATCGAAGTTGTCGGTGGAGCGGATTGTCAAGTAGAGACTTCATTGACGTTCCTGTCGTATGCAGAAATATCGCTTCATTTTTGACTCCAAGAGACAGTGTAGGTCCAAAAAATGCAGAGAGTTGCTAACTCATTTGAGTGGAAACACGCATCCTCTGTTCGTTTCCTCAGACGAGAAAATTCGGACGATCTAGGCAATCTTTAACATAGAGAATGGATCCCGAACAAATGGAATGCGTGCTGGATAGAAACATCGAAAGTGCTAGCTTTCAAGGAAAAGTTGTTATAAGAACAGCAAAGAGATGTTGAGGGACCCACGGGGAAAGGCAAGAGACCGTAGGTTTCGTCTGATTAGCGAAGGGGACTGGGCATCCTGCTTTCCAGATCTTAACTCACTTGACGTATGGTCCCTGATTAAAAAGGAACCTGTCGCTTCTGCAGACCCAGTTTGGAGTCACAGAAAACAAGACTTAAAAACGGAAGAAATGGAGGAGGATATCTGAGTGCAAAATGCGAGGGATTCAAGGACAAACTTTGGGCCTCTACCCGTGCTCATGCGGAATATTTGGAATGTGCACGGTGTAGCACATAATATAGGCGAACGTACATACAGATTTCATTGTATATTCAACTTAGAAGCTTTGAATTCATTGCCGTGAATTGTCATCCATAATTTTGGGACACCCTTTGCATAATGGTTAAGCCCGACGCTTCACAAAGTTGAACATTCTTACACCGATAAGGGGGTATCCTACTTAGTTTATATGAAATTATCGACCAACAGATGTCAATGAGACCTTCTCCCACCTCACCTACTCCACATCCTTTCTGAAGGTTCGAGCGCCTTGTGATTGTTAAAAATCCGACTAGGTTCACCTTACCAAAAGAGCCAGTAAGGCAATACAAGAAACAACAAAACAAAAATGATGTCTATGACTTCATAAATTGATCCGTATCGATCGAGGATCAATATTAACAGCAAGAATAGAAAGCTTCACGAGAATGGCGATTTTTGGACAAAGCGTCTGTCTCGGACAGGACTCAGACTCGAACTTGTGCTTTTGGGACACTGTGCTCTTTGTCCCTTACATTACCGAAACCCCGCTTGCCCTCGTGTGTAAGTGTTTAATAACTTATAAGTCAAAGCTTATCAACACTTACACGTATAACGTGCTTGGCCGGTCAGCCAATTTCAGCACAAGACTAGTGACAAAAGAACAACTAGTTCATTTCACTTTTCCCCGCATCTGCGTAAAAATTCACATTCATCATCCCACCCACGTGAATTTTTGCGGACACACAGACGGGTATGGATACACGGAGAGAACGACATACAAGCAGACGGGTATGGGAACATTCACCCAATTCCGGATGGACGCGGCAAACCATGCGGCAAATTTCGTGGTGGTTATAATGACTTTAGCGCCCATCATTGGGACACACATTTTAAGTAGTATGAATAAGTAGGGCTGCTACTTATCTACCCTGTTTTGAATTTGCGCCCCAATGATAGTCGTTCAAACCACCAAGAATTTCGCCGCGCAGTCTGCCGCTTCCATCCAGAATTGGGTGAGAATATTCTATCCCCCCAAACAGACACAAAAGGTTTTTCACATCTATGAAGAATACTCTGCGCTAAAAAATCTTTTGGCCACACTTCTGCTGGACTATCTACGATCACTTGAATGCACTATATTTGAACATTTCTCAGTGATCACTTAATGCTCTGGCGTTCGGTGCTGTTCATGCGACGTGGAGGACGTAAGCGGATCAACTATGTTGAATTTATATTAAAGAGGCTTTTCGGATTTTTAGCCGTCACTCTAGCCTGAGAAAGTCAAAAAACAAATGAGACTTGCTTGCAGGAAAAATTCAGTAATGCCAGGGCACTTCCGATTCGTGGGTTACCCTACAGATCGATAGCGAGATAACATTGCCTTGGCCTAAACTAATTTGCGAAACTGGAAGAATCTCCAGTTAAGATCAAGGCAATAAGAAATCGCCTTTTCGCCTCTCTATCTTGCTGCAGACCAAAATCAAGAAAAAATGATTCCGAGCTAAGTTTTCGTGGACATCGCATACGTTCCTTTTCCCCTCCTTTGGGTTATATTCGTGGTTTAAGCTAGGCGGAGGAACTGCGCAATGGCGAAATTCGTCACAAACGATGCAAAGCTAGTAAAAGAAACACTTATCAAAGGCACAGTTCACAATAAAAATGGCTTTTGGGATATTCCTAAAATAAATTTGTGGCCCCCTTGTATACCACATGTGGCGCTGTCAATTAGGAAAACGGCCTAGTTAGGGCGTTATAAAGGGTTGAAAATTGTCCTGTGTGAATCATCGGACGAGCTTCACCGGCATGTGTGTCGAGGCTGCAACATTCACAAGGGAAACCATGAGGGAGGTTTAAACAACTTGTCATGACCGATACGACAGTGAAGGACAATTCTGGACAGTTCTAACTCGATGTAGTCAGCACTTTGCGCAACTGCAACAGCTAAAAACTCGTCTGATTACCCCTTTCCATGTTATTTCCGTCACAATAACCTCGTACAGCTTCTATTTTCACTTTTCTTGAGGAGCCCTATTTTTCACGGAGTCGGCGAATTCTCGCTTCCTTCACCACCGGTGCACCATTTCTAATCAATACTTCCGCTTTTCAACTTGAGAGGGTACCTCCCTCAAAATTATTGCGAGCTGTGCCTTTAACGCAGTTCGTAAAACTACACCACGCAACGTCGTCCATAACTTCTGTATATAAAGCTGCTCTTTCTTTTCTGAATTATTTTAGCTCTAGTCTGTCATTTAAGGCAACTTCTTACAGTACGTACAAAACGCTTGTGGAAGTACAAGTTCTGCTGTAGAGGACATGTTCAACCTCTGCGCCAAAGGCGCATCCACCATTCAAATTCTCGACTGCAAAAATCTCGGAAGATTCGGTCCCTCAATAAATGGTAAGTTACTTACATTTTTTTTAATCGCAGAAAAAACCTTTTGTCAAAGGCATTGACCAACTGCAGCGGTCAGAGGTAAGCTAAGCAATTTTTCCGCCCAATAATGATGTTGGAGCTACCAATGGCATCAATGAAAGCGTACCTACCATCTACTTCATTTCATTTCAATACTATTTACATGCAAGTATGACATCTAGTATGCGGAATTGGAAGCACCTTGATCGGACGGCTTCCAGTTAATTTGTAAGGTTGTGATTATATACAACGACGGAATATTCTGTTTTCTAGCTCTGTATTGTTTCACTAGTATGTATTGCTTATAGCGCACCTTGTGTGCATAACAAATAAATAAATCAGTCAATAAATAATATAACATACAAAACAACGAAACAGAAGTGGAATCAGAAGTCGCTGAGCCTACTAGAGTTCTTGACTAATACGAACATTCTACCTGGCGTGCTCTGAACGAGGTTGGAAGATTGACTTGTCAATTTCTCACGAGCCAGCAATATTTAACTTATGCTGCCGGTTGTTGGAGAAATCTACCGATACCTAGACCTCCACCCCATGAGTTTTCGGTTGGAGTTAGTTAGGATGTGAATGCTCGTCATTCAATCACTTGGACACATTTACGTTTACATTATTGCTCAGCAGAATGACAGACATAAACCTCAGCATTGTCATGATACAAAATTTAGTATAAATAAATATAAATATATGCCCTGCGTCTGAACCTTCCGACAATGGTAAGAGGCGAAGTTGAAGCACTTCTGTAAGCTCGACTATCCGCTGGCAAGATGGGAAGGCGAGTTTTACATCAGGGTTAACCCTTTCCTCCTTAGCCAAAAATAGGCGTATAAGATGTTGTTTGTACGTACTCAGCCATTTCTCCAGAAACTGCGCCTTTCTCATGATGTAGTCGTGGTTTTAGACGCGAATTCCAAGCTGGCCGAACTTCGCAGAGCCCTTCTTTCCTTGGGAAAGTTTTCCTCATTATCTTCATTGTTCTGCTAGACTCAACAACGACTCAATAACATAGATAGAACATAGAACAACATATGATCACTCTTGAAACCGATAGATCCAGTCGAGTGCGAACTTGGCTACCGATAAAGAGGAATTATAAACTATCCGAGCCATACTTTTGCTGTCCTAAGCAGATTGAGACCGAACACCACTGATCTGAGCTGAGCGAGGAGCATCAGGATTTTGAGCAAATCTCCTGATACATGCGGGTGAAGAGATAACGTGACGAGTGGCGGATTCTCAAATAGTGCTGGGCTATATAGATAGTCCTTATCTATTGCCAGTGCGAGGAGGTGATGAAGACAACTGTGAAAGATCCAAATTCAGAAGATGAGAATCTCCGTCCGTAATCGAGAGTCTCTCCCGTCCTGCAGTTCTAGATCTCAACAAATCGCAGTCACCTTACCACTCTTCACCTTGAAGGACAACTCGGCATCACTTGCAATTTCTTTGATTTGATACATATCATTCCAAAACCTCAACCGATCGCCTCTCAATGGAGCTATTAATCAAAAAATTCTGCTGCAAATGCGCAACCGCTGATCTTATTACAGATCAGCAGCAAGTACAGCCTATCCGCTTCTTGGAAACCTCTTTCTCTGCACAGTGTTGAGATCTTCTAAATCCCCTTATCTCCCCCGATGAACACAAGAATGCAAACGCTCACGTAAGCTTCCTAGCGGGTCTTCCTTCCGCTTCTATCACCACCTCAAGGATCTGTAGATCCCGATCCTCTCATCTGATCATGCCATTCGATAAGACTGCCTCATCAATCATTTGTTTTTAGCGAGTGATTAACTGTTTGCTCTGACGAGGCGAGTACCACTTACTCTTATCCCCATTTGACATTTCTATAACCTTTTTCCATGCCCATTCTGATATCTGCTACAGTACCACTAATCGCCTCTCCACAAAAATGTGACCACATTCTTGTCATTATCTTCTTTATTCATTATATACCCTCTAATAACGACACTAATCAACGGAAGAGCGCTCCATGCAAAAGTGTACACTTCTAAGTAGTACAGGATAAGCTAGCAGCGCTTACAGAAATAAAAGTTTCCGTCAAGTGCTATCAATTGCTATCATTTGACAATATTATGGGAGAGGAACGTAGGTGAGGTAGGTGGTGAAGTTGCAAGGGGAGCACTACCACACATGCGTAGTCCCCCATTCGAGTAGCGGCTCGATATCACTTAGACCAGCCAAGCCACCTCGGTCCCTTCGGATCGGTTAAGTCTGGGAATATAAAAGCTTGTACTTGTACACAGGCTGTAAACCGCTAGTCATTTTATAGGTCACGTACTCATTCAATACGTCACTACGATTCTGAATGGAACTCAAAAGTAGGGGGCCACTTTGAAAAAACGAGACTGATTCAACGCCAAAGGCTTTACAGTCGAGATAAGTAACTACACATATACGCTACACTGAAAACTGAGAATTCATGAGTTAAGCCTTGTGGAAAACAGCCCGAGAAAAACAACTGGATGAGACATTTCTAATCTCACCTGGTTGATTTTCACTTTCCATCTCCACTTTTGGCTTTTTCTAGTACTAGCTATGAAAAATCTTAACGATTGTAAACATGGTAAGGCTGAAAGGATGGAAAGGTAAAAATAAGTGAAAATTAATGCAAAAATAGTGAGAAGAATGGTTCATATTCAAGAAGTTGCCCAATAACTTCGTCCTTTTACTGTGCTACCAAATTATTATTCCGTTAATATAAAATTCAACCACCCTCGTTCTGAACAAGTGAACTGGCCTTGCAGGATAGAGGGGAACTAGTGTTGAGACCTTTCATATAAATATTTTTTCATAGCTATTCTTACTTATACACCGTTCCTACGTGACTACTGAATATATTGCTTTTCGACAACGGAGAAGAGCATTTCGTGCTTTGATGGACGCTATAATGGCAGCTATATCTGAATCTCCTAGCAGCCGACTACTCGCAGGATCCCTCTGATTGTTATCCGTTGGTTCATTATCA
>UZAF01017522.1:0-17490 GCA_900617895.1 Haemonchus placei
GCAAAACAAATATTTTCATCCTTTCATCTATAGTTCAGGACTGAGATGGCGTAATAAGCAGTCTGCCACACCCATGATCGGGGAACTAGGCGAGATTGAATCTCGTGCAGACGAACCAAGCGCTTAAATCCTGCAGGGTCAAAAAACGGCACCAAACCTGTTCGGGAGATAGACTATTGCCCAACTGTTTAAACATTTCGGTAAACAAACTCAAAAAATAAATAGAATGGATTGGCGTTGGTCTAGGCCTTCACCCGATTGAGCACAAGAGGAAAGGTAGAGGTACCTCTCGATCTGGCTAAAGCCTCCCTTTTTGGGAAACGTGGATACCGTGAATTTAAGAATGCGGGTTGATCCAGTTAATTTCGAGGGTCCAGTTTTCTTCAGAAAGTAAGAAGGTAGTGAAAGCCAAGTTTTTCGTAGGACTTCCCAAAACACGTGGCTTAATGGTGACTGGTCAGAGGATCGGACAGGTTTCCTGCTTTTTTTCGCTGCTTTCACGACAATTACCAAACTTGTTCATCCCTCCTTGAGCTTGTTAAAGAGGAGGAACTGACCTCTCTGCGAGTTTTTCTTTTATAGAGTAGAGTCAGGCAATTTGTGGATATCCTCAGCTTCCGAGGAAGTGAAAACTAGCGTGAGGTTGGATGAACGGGGTGGAATTCGAGTTCTAGGAGGATCAAAAAGGCTGCAAATAAGTTTGGATATCATTCCATAGTTTAGTTGAGGTTCTTTCAGTGAGCAAGAAAGTGCTCTTTTTCTCCAGATTATCGCTTGCAGCTTATACATATAAATATGTACGTTGTGAAGTGGGGTTCAGGTTGTAAATTGTAGGAAACATGTCCTATCGCAAAGTATTGCTCTCCTCCCCAGTCCTTTGTTCCCCAATCCAGATTACACTCGGCTGGAAGGAAAAGAAATGTTCTAGAAAAGTAGTTTTTGCCTGGGACAAGTGGATTTAGACGAAAGGCTACTGCCAATCTAGATGGATGGAAGGCTTGTCGCACATAATGAAGGAGATTACATTCGGGCCGGCAAACCGTGGCTATTGCTATACTGTGGAATAGATGACAATCAAGAATACGCAATACGTGATTTCGCAGGCAATTCAGCCCGTGGTTCAAAAAAAAAAGGGAACCGGGAAATGAGATCGGTCTATTAGGGCATAAGTCCATTTACATTCAATATTTACTTATCAAAAACACTGGAGCGGACCCTTTTCAATCTGTTCACAAAGGAGAAGGACAAGTCTTTGACGGCAATCAATTTAGATTTGGGATGCGCCATCGCATTCAACTTCCACGCAGAATCGTAGTGGTGCACTGAAAAACTTGTGTCTCATACATACAATGAATCGCGATGGCCAGCCAACGTACGAGTTAGTGCTTTGGGTCTGGTACCAGTGGGTATGTGTACGAACGTGCGTCCGAGGATGCGCGCGGCAAATTGCGCGGCGAAGTTCGTAATGATTTGAACGACTTTTGCGTTTATCATTGGGGCCCGAATTTGAAATAGAGTGGACTAGGAAAATCATCTGACCCTAATAAACTACACTACTTCGAGTTTGTGCCCCGGAAGTTGGCGCCGTCGTCGTACAAATCCTCAAAAACATCGCCGCGCAATTTGTCGCGCGCACACTCGGACGCACGTTCGTACCGTTCCCCGGTACCAGTAAACCGACCCGCGAGAGATGTAAGGCTTGGTTGGCCTAGAGTAACGGATTCGATCCCCACACCTGTGTGATAATGCGCCTCCTGCCACTATGTGCTCTACCTCTGCCCATGATGATACGTTTCGAAAACGGGATTTATCAACGCCAAATATTTTATCTCTATGACAGTACAAAAAATTGCAGACAAAAATATTTAATGGTGGATTCGGAGATAAACCCGCCAATGTAACGTATTGTATCAATACATATCCGTCCGGTTGGTATGAAATGCTTTTATTTCCGTACGGTTCAAAAGAGCATCTAGATATATGGAAATTTTTAAAACAGAAAACGAAACAACTGTAGAACTTTTGCTGAAAATTTTGAAGGAGTTGTAATGCCAAATATGGATTACATCTCAACACGGATTCACTTTACCTGACATCAAGACACTTCAGTCTTCGTAGTCCTGAAAGCTCTAAGCGTGGAGGGTTACTTATAGCGTATGGCTAAGATCGACGAACCAACGGACCAACGAACTCAACGGATTTCATCTTCCATCAAGGGGTTACATACGTTTTCTATGGTCCTTAGCAACCATTGTCGACTTTTGCTACCCGGCTTAATAGATTGAATCGATTTGGAGGCTCAGAACTTTTCCAAATTTTTCTTTTTTGAAAAATTGATTCATTTATACATGCTCTTCGAGAACATACAGAAATATGGGCCTTTTGTGGACACAGACAGGATCCCAATAGACACGCTACATTATCCTAGCCCAGAATTATCCCCAAATCTGCCATAAAATGGAACCTGTTCGGCATAGAATCACTGAATACGACAAAATTAGTTCAACTCCTTTGCAGGGAAATCGAACAAATTGCCTTCTGGAGGTTACACTCTTGTAATTGATTCCCTATCAATATTCTGTTTATCTCTGTTTACTATGTATAAGAAAGGTGTCCCACTCAACATGATGAGATTTTCTCTCCAAAACTGGTTCCCTCGTCTATCTGGTATTTTTGACTCTTTACCGAGCTCACTGAACTGTCACTATTAATGTTCATTGTTGTTTAGGAAATCGATTGTATCAACAGCACAAAGGTGGGTGACCTGAAATCAGGTTCCCTAAGACGATTATCGCTTTTCGCCTTAAATACTTCAGAGAGATCGTCGCATCGATAGCACCACCGCGTTCTGCAATTCTCGCCTCTTTTGTTTTCGAGGTAGTAATGCACTCTACACAATTCTTCTCCATTACATTCATTTCCGTTAATGATACCCGTCTGACGTAAGCAATCTCTCCCTCTCGCCCTTTGCATTTCCAATTTTCTCTCGGAAATTGTCCTTTTTTCTTCCGATTCCTTGATAGAGCTCCCTCCCTTTGTTTTGAGTAGCAATCATTTTCACCTCCATTCCTGCCTCCTCCTCAGTGAGTACAATTCCATTCGAATCTCTAGAGTTCCCTCTTGCTCCTTCATCTGGAACGCCTCGTTTCCGAACATGAATAGTTACCAACTACTGGCCTACTCGTTCGGTTTCGATAACATATCTTTCTTATCGGCTCTATTTCGATGAAGTCCGATTTTGTTGGCAATTTCACTTGATTAACTTTCATGATTGGGTGGTACTTACGCATCGGGTAATTACTGACACACACANACACACACAGCTGCATTCACATCATATTTGATTATTCGCTGATGGAAAACTAATTTAACATTTTGCCCTACAGAAATAAGCATTTATTGATTGTTCCTAATATGTATGATGCATGAGACTTTCTAATTCTACATTTTCTTTAGAATATTCTAGTTTTCATTTACACATCACAGCATTTCTCATGAATTCCCTAATTGAGTGAGATTTCGGTTTCACTGCACTGTTTTGAAGGGATCAACTCCAATGTAATCGATCCTTTCCTCTTTGACATCGCAGGAACACCTCTTTTGAATATGCATGTGTCCTATACGATGACTTGTGTTCACCATTAGATGCACAAGTTAGTGCTTTTATCCTCCCCGACGAGTCTCGGACCTTGTGTCCTAGGTGGCTAACGATCTGGGATAGAATCCCCAGACCATGTGTGATCGGCCAATTACCACTACACCATCCCAGCTCTTAGTATGATGATTTGCGAATAAGAACTATACTCAACGTTTGCCATACTGAATTAAATGTTGAGTTTATGAATTCAACATTTAGTTCAGTGGCAAACGTTGAGTAAACGTTGGATCATGCTACTGTCGTACCCAAACAGGTATATAATACTACTTGATAATCGGAGCAGTCAGAAAAAAACAATCGGACCCGTAACGTTCACTAAGTTCAAGTTCGCTTAACAAAATAAGGTATAGCTCACGAAAAAGCCTGATTATCACAGGCTACTGATTCCTAATTCGGCGTGTTAAGAAAATCAGGAATGTTTAGAACCTTAGCTTTATAAAAATCGTATGGCACCTAGGCTGCAACTCGCCCATCGCGTGGTACACCTCAGACTTCCCATCCTCCATAACTTCATTTTTTTTCTAGGAGTAATTTTGATCCATTTTTCCAAAATCTCGACAGTCAATGGTCATTGAATTACCTACCAGATAGACGATTTACCACAATTAGGAAACCCTGTTCCACTGGCCTCACTGAAGCCGCCACCGAGTAAATACTGAATTTACGAGAAATTCCTCCTACCCTCCTGAATGCACTATTAACCCACGGACTCCTGATAGGTTTCATGTAGTTCCCCTCTCCATTGCTTTGAAAATCAATAGATGAGTTGTCGTAGTAAAGAGTAGTCAATAGGGATGGAATTAAGCTTTTTTCTGGAGGAACAAAAACAGTGTTGAATCGAAAGGCACTTATGAATATGTGCGTCAGTCTCCAAACTTTCCGATAGACCCTTTTTCATTACTCTTGCGAGCTTTCAGATGTATTGCCTTGCTCTGGAAGCACTTTCTCGTTTTTATCATTAAAAGTGCATATTTCTCGGAACATTTAGGAACAAATACCGCATTGATTGACGTTTAAGATAAGGCGCAGCCAAGCGTATTCAACGACCCATTTGAGTCCTCATCAATTTCGATGAATGAAAAAGTTTTGGCTCCCGGAAAAGTGGCCAGAAAGGCTGAAAAGATTTGCCTGTCCATTTAAGGCACTCTAATTAACGAGAATACGCCATGAATCCGCTATATTTGGTGAGTCAGAGAAAATCATTTGCAGTCACCGTCAGCTGAGCTTTGAACGTCTACGCGGGAGCTTCATCCCTTCATAGTGACGCCATCAAGCGTAACGAACGTAACTAAGAAGCCTCAATTACTCGCCGTGGAGAAAAAAGTAGCTTCATTCAAGCGGAGTCGGCTCTCAGTTGAAGATTAC
Organism: Haemonchus placei; assembly: GCA_900617895.1. NCBI lineage: Eukaryota > Metazoa > Nematoda > Chromadorea > Rhabditida > Trichostrongylidae > Haemonchus > Haemonchus placei. The sequence continues at coordinate 5,024 of UZAF01017522.1, forward strand.
TTCTCGCCAGCTTTCAAAACGATTTCGATCGAGCTCTCATAGCAACCACTTCTTCTACTTACCCTTCTGTTACCCTTACAGGCCACCAAAAATTGCCCTCTGAAGCTACCCGAACAGCTGTAACATCAAAAATTACCTCAGCACCTACTGCTTTGCATTTGTAGTTACAAAAAAAAAATGTTTAAATGAAGTTGAACGTTCCTACATGGAATTCTAGGGGAATATGCCTTTCCTACAGCATGATTTTCCTACCCCTTCCCTCCTTGATTCCCCAGAATCAAAGAGTATGTGGGCGAATTCTCTTAGAAGACCACAGGGTTCGTTTTCCAACGAAACAGGGCACTTCTGGGGATGACTGAAAGCTAGCTTATTTCACAGAAACGTTTTTTTCCGAACACATTTTCATAGAATCCCATAGCAAACTGCGAATTGCTGGACAGCCGCTACTGCCCTTTTCTAATGGCAAATGGCAGCCATTTGATAAAGCTATTGAATCTGCTCGAACTCGACGAATGCCTATGAATCTCAGTGCGTCTCAGGCTAAATGTGCAAAGCTTCCGATTGTCTAATTCAGTTTCAACTGAGTGAATCGATACCCCCCTCTACCCCTCCCAAGACTTACTGGACTGCAGGCCGGCCGGCCATCTGTTGTTGCGTCTCTCTCGTCTCGCCCTTTCCTCGACGGCCACTACTTAATCGCCTCATAGAACGACCCTAAATTAGGCGCTCAAGAGGATCGAGCGACGACGACGACGAAACCCGAGCTGTAGCTAATCTCCCTTTTCTCTCGAAGGCTATCCCATTTGTCAGCTGTCAATGTAACCTTCCATTACTAAGTCCTTTCTCTCACCATTTTTTTTACTTCCTTTAGAACCTTCCTGATCATCTCGCTCTCCATCCTCCCGAACCAACCAGCTTTTGTTTTACATTGTACTGTTTTTTCCAAATATTCCGTTGGCTATGATCCCATGTAGGATTTCCTTATATTTTACGGTGACCACAATGGTTCATTGTCCAGTTATGCTTGAAAGGTTTTTTAAAATTTCAGTCCCAAATCTAGTTATTTGCTCTACAGGAATTTCGATTTTTTGATAATTCGTTGGAAAATAGTATTTTGACGGTGATCCAGCAGTATTTTCTAGCTCAGGAGTATAGTTCAGAGGTATAAAAACCAAGACAGATCTCCTGGAAGTGGGTATGACACGTAGTCCCAACTTTGAGCCCCCTAAATCCCAATGCAATAAAGCTTTTGCCCTTTCACGTCAACATATTCTAGGAAGCTTTCAATATGAGCAATTAATAACGCCTATTAGATGTATGCCGTGCTCATTATGTTTTTTTCCAAATGAATACCTTGAAATGAAAATGAAATATCTTCATGGAACCTAAATCGTGGGCGGAAAATTTCTGATGGAATGCCCACTGAAGGGAAATGCGTCACACTTGTTGCCTAGCTTCATAAAGTTCAATTTTCCTAATGGGTTTCCTTAATTTATTCTATTTCACTAGAAACTTGAAGTTTCATTGTCAAACATATAATTCTGAATAGGTTTCGGTAGATTTATTTTGGATGAGTGGTGCAGGGCTCTTAATGGCGTCGTTCCTTATGAGTGCAAAGTCGGAGACTCCTGGACCGATAGGTTTTTCTCACTGATAATTATGGAAGTAGTTTAGGAACTGCCACCAAATGACATGGGAGTTCCCCCCTACAGGCTCCCAGACAGGGTCCTCGTTACTGATAACACACGAGTGAACATTTGTTTGTCTGTTTGTCACCAGCTCACTTCGGGTCTTTCTGAGATCATTTCTATTTACAGACCTCGAATATCTACTTGTTTGTCTGTTTATTTATCTGTTTGGCTGTATGACAACCCCTTACAAGGCCACTTCTAAAACTTGAGCTGGGACAGCATTGCCAACTTGGAATAACTGAGGAATTGCTACTGTATTTGAGAACTACAGAACTATTTGTCACCACCCTCGGAGGTGCTGTTCTGAAATGGATTGAGCTTAGGAACGTATTTTTCCCAAAGTTAGAATAATCGTCCCGATCGTTCTCCATAAACTTATTGGTCTTGACGTACTTCTCCTGCTTTTTTCAGTGAATTCTTCAGCTCAAACTGGGCGTCAGATACACATCGTTGTGGAACCTCATTTATCTATCGATTCTGTCATTTTTCCTTAACATTACGTTCTGCCCAGAGACACTTATCTTTGAAGGCAGCTTATTGATATCACTCCTTTCCTTTTTCTGGAACCCCGTGGTCGTTCTTTCGTACCTCAAAAAGCATTACCTCCCTTAGTAGCACTATGAAAGTTGTAGTCGGTAATGTTGTAGTCTCCATATGCCACTTAGTTTTGAACGAGTTCCACCGTCACCGTGCCTTCCTCCGTTCGATTTTTCTACGTCTTTTCGTTGTGACAGATTTTTGAAGTGGTTTTGATTTTTCTTGAAGTTATACTGACTGAAATATTGATCTGGAAGTTCCAAAAAGGATCCCTTTGATATGTTATGATGATTATTCCAACGAAATGTTTGGCGTCTGGCGTTCTATTGGACTTTGCTTGACACCGTTTGGTAAATATTTTGTTCAAAAAACCATGTCCCATGATATAGCTCTAATAACCGATAACTTCGATTGCCTAACAACTTGGGGACATCTTTCCTTCCTCCACTCCACCTCTGAAGGTGGCCAATGTTGCGATTTGCAAGGGTTTCCTGAGAGCGAATACATAATTGCCCTCCTTGGAGCTGCAACTGCAACGATTTTTCGCTTCAGTGGTCTCAAAAAAGTCTGAAGCACTCATACATCTTCTTAGAACTTGCTTAGGACATGTTCTGGTTGTTCGAGAAGGAAGATTAAAAGGCTTTTAGAATACGCTTTTTTGCCCAAACTCTATAGATTAAGCCATGAATAAAAAAGCCTTAAGGGAATCGATTCTATTTTTAGAATGCGCTCCCACAATCGACTTCCAATCCGAATTCCAGTGATGTTTGAATGCATATGTGGCGTATACAATGAAGTGCTTGCCGTTGTACAAGTCGGTGCTTTTATCTTCCCTAACGAATCCGATACCAATTGGCCGACCACCGAGGAGGGAATGGAAAAAGATGGAAGGCCTGGTTGGCCTGAAGGGTCGGTCCGGAATTCGATTCCCAGGCCATACGTGTGGAAAAGTGCATCCGTTCCCTTTATACCGCCTCTGCTGTTTTACAAAATGGGAACCTTACAATCATAACGCTGATAAGCAGTAGGAGAACGTATCTCCCGCTAATTTTTCCGATTTTTAAAATAATAATCGTTTTGAAAGAGTTTCAGTTAACCTTATTTGAACCCATAGGTTCAATTAGATAGGAGGTCCTGCGAGATAGCGTCATCCCACTTGAAGTATGTGACTCAGATTCGGAGGATTATTTCCTTCCAACCTTTTGAAACTCCTAGTTAGATTGAAAAGGGCAGCCGCTGCTGAAATCGCCAGTAGATTCCCATTCTGTCAAGCGTTCAACTCCCTTGGGATCGTATGAGATAAAGCTTGAGAGCAATGGTTTGAATAAAAGCACTTTTCGCGGGTTTTGTATTGAAGTTATTCCTAACATAGGGTTTCGCTGATTTACTCTAATTTATTACAGAAATTATTCACACTTTACAACCCAGACCAATATTCTATGCCTTTATATATGTGATTTAGTTGGATCCATTCATTTCATCGCTTTTTCCATTTTATTTTACCTGTTTTTGATGTGTGATTCATTATTTCCTCACACTGCTTTAATTAATTTCAATGTCTTATTCCGGTCTATTTTAATTGAATTTACTTTTTATTCCTTTTTATACACTGACCTTGAAGATATTCTAAGACAGCAACCTTTCTTTTCTTATTTGCATTAACGGAAAATTCTAAATATAGACAGTGCAATGATTACAAGGAAGCCTCATCCGTCCTCGAGGACCCTGTCTCATTTGCATACGTCTGCCAATTCTTAATTAGCTTCAAGGTCTCATAGATGACGGCATTCGCTGGAACTAATAAAACTCTCAGGAGAAGGGTCGCGTTGATGAGATGATAATAATGAACGACTTCAAGGGGCATTGATTCCCTGTCAACGAATTCCCCTTCTACAATTGTTATTCCGCCAGACCCTTGGAGCTTTCTTTGTTTCTTGAGTGGTACGGAATGCCTCGTCAAATCTATGAAGGGGAAAACGTTAAGATACCGAGGGTTTTAACTCTTACCTCTAACTCTTACCTCTACCTTTTAACTCTACGGTTACATATTAGGGCCTTTACCAATGTGAAAAACTCGAGACCTTTCTTGTGTACAATCTAAATAAGCTCCTGGCACAGTTCATCAGGATGCAACGGACATCAACACCACCCTGCCTACTGCTGCATCAAGGACACTCCTCCTCTATTTGTTGTTTCACAGGCTCTTGCGAGTTTTCCTGAGCCTGCTAGGAAAACCACTTTTCGAAAACTTTCGTTTGACGTTCGACCTATTTTTCAAACTATGTGGTGTAAGAGAATAAAGTACCTTCACCACATCCATGGGCACTGATCGAAATCCCGAATCGGTGCTGCCCAGACCGAGCTCTTCTCGCCCGTCTTCGGCTCACCCGCTTACGTTATTTCGTAGGCCTAATACGCAGTTCAACGTGAGTACGGCACCCATTGGAAAGCACCGGCAATGGGCCCATCTCGAACAACTCTGATCATCGTTGAAAACAGTTGTACTCCTTTCCTTATCCATCCTTTAATGTTCATTTACATGCAGTGCAGTCGCCATTTTTCCCGTAAACATTAGCCGCGAGCTTTTTTCTGTCAATATGTCCCTCCCCGGAATTCTATTATCCTAACCCGTGCCCCATTAGGGCCCATCTTGCGAATTGGCTTTCTTAAATCCCGTTCTAAGAAATAGAATGAATGTCACGACTACACGATTGTTCGCCGAGGCTCACCAAGCCTTCCATCACACTAGGGTCGAATAAATGGAACCAGACTCTTCTGAGAGGACGACAGCACTGTCCTGTACATCGGCTGACCATCGCAAGTCATTGAATGTGCCAAATTGGCATTCAAAACACCACTACGATTCGGAATGCATGTCGAGTGTGGGGATGCATTTCAAATCCAGATTGGTGCCTATTATTGTGGTGTCATCCTATTATTCTTTGCCTGTGTCAAGAATGAGGATAGTCCCTTCCAATGTTATTATAAATGTTGAAGGGACTTTTACCCTGTTTTCTGACCTAGACTGCTCCAGTCCCGTTTGAATTTTTCCTGCCGCAAAAGCTATTTGTCCAGATTTCATGCTCGGAAATGTATCACTTTCTAGCCACCATCTGCGGGTGATAACATAGAGTAGGAAAAGGTGACACATAATAGCGAAAAACTTGAAAAGCCCCTTGAAGCTGAAAGTTTCGGAAATGGTCCCTACCTATTCGGTCTTCAGCTTAGCACCGTCTCCCCTCAGTTGTTAGTGAAATTAGTCAATGTTATGGCTATTCCTGTGAGCAATCCTTTCATGTGATTCAGGTAATGGAATGAGATGAGCTCTTGGGAAGCTTCACTTTACTTAATGAAACTTGTATGTGGGAGCGCTTAGATGTGGCTAGATTGCAGTATATCCATGGGCAAAAAAGAAGATTCCCTGGAACAGCCCTTCACTTTCACTAATGAGTTTCATACGGTAGCAGAAATCCATGTGGAGATATACACGTATTAGGGCTATCACAATCCCAACAACACCCCAAACACATATCTGCAAAACCTCTAGTTCAGCCAGACGGCTCACTAGCGAAACTCTGCCGATTTGTTAGGTTTCTCCTCCCTTCTCTTACCTTCGTCTGAATTTCTTTCTCTGAAGACAGCATCGCTTTTGAAATATGCAAAGGGGTCGCTGTTCAAAACCATTTATCATGGCTTTTTTTCTGACTGAGATTTTGTGAGACAGCTGGAACCCTTCAAAACCTTTCAATCTTAGCTTTAGCTTGGATGCCAGCGCCAATAGAAAATGCAAACCCTGAGAAGCAAAAATGAATCGGCAGGTATCTATCATGAAGGCAGGAATGCGCCCATATGGGTTGTCGGTGACACTTCTGAATCTTATTCGGTCTATAGGACACCTGCAGCCAGTCATCTTTCACTTTGGCGTTTTGTCTACCCACATGGCCCGATGTCCTTCTGGTGGTCGGGTAGGGGCAAAATCTGCATGACTTATTATAAGGGAGCTCTCTCCTAAACACCGTGCAAGCGCTAAGTAATCAGCCACAACCTTGAGAACGCAATTACCCCTTGATGGGCCCTTGGAAATAGCCCTAATGTACTTACTATTTACTATTTGCTGTTTATTGCGCAGTATGACATAAGCAAATGGTGCCCTGAAAGCGTTTTCACTTCTCAGTAGGCTAACAAAGTAACCCATGTGGGCCCTAGGAATTGCCTGAAACTATGGCTATGGCTGATTATAATTCTATGTAGCTACTATTTATTATCGTCATTTACTCTCTACTGCGCAAGTATGATGGTAGCTGGACTGTTGGAGCCCAGAAAGCGCTATCCCCTCAAAAGATTATGAAAAACTCTGAAGTGGGCGTGTCGGCCTGTTTCCCTATATGAAATGCTTCATGGGACAGCTCTATGCACATACCTGTGTGTGGCCACTATTTACTATTTACAACTCACAAATTACCTTTCACTATTTAGTACTACACTCTAAATCAGATGCATATACGGGAAGGGGAACCCTCAAGCGTAGGCATTACTTGGGCACATAGCAATTTTTCCAATGATATGTATTAGGACACAAAGACAACACCACCCTGCCCAGTGATGACAGCCTCCGAACAAAACCCATTCCCGAATACGAATAGAAATATTTAATTATGCGGCTTGCACATAATGCGATTGGGGAGACGTTTATCTCGGTGCGTTCCCCAGAGACATCCTAAAAGAGCAGATCCGCTAGAGGCAGTGCTTGCAAGCCAAAATAGCATTTAGCTACTGCTATGTCACAACAAAGTCGGCAAGATTGTTTCGTTGATGTCGCTAACCCATCCCTTCTAAGTCGGCAACACTCTTTTCCAGTAGAACTTGCCATATTTCCTGTCTATCTATTGCTCCCCCTGAAATCAAATCCTTTCAAAGTTCTTGCTACCAGATATCTTGACACCAATTAGACTTCTTTTCACTTCATCAAGTAGCCGAGTTACCGTCATGGACGATTCGGTAAGCCCTTCTATTGGGGTCTCTAGGAATCACCAACTGGTTAATGAAGTAGGAAGTAGTGAAGTAAAACCTAGGTTAAGAAAATCCATTATGTCAGTTTTGTTCTTTCTCCTTAGCCGTCTTTTTTTTCAAAATAGGTTAATAACTAAGTAAGGCACGCAGCTGAGTTAATGCAACTCCAAGGTTACGGTTGTTACGTCAAATAAAACGACTGAGCGTAAGTAATGCTTGGTTCAAATAGGCATTTGAACTTTATGGATTGGTCTACTTTTTCATTTACAGAACTATTCACCACAGATTGATTTTACTTACAGACGCAGCACAATGGGCATGATTCGGAGAAAAAAAGAAATAAAATAAAATAAATAAATTAATTATAGAATCCTAAACTGATACCCCCTCCCCATCTTTATCTTTCTCGCAGTGCCTAGTACCAACTTATCCACCGCGGAGGAGTGGAAGACCAAGGAAACTTCCCGAACCGGCTAGCTGTTTCCCTAGAACATCACCCAGTATCATCATTTTGAGCACTGGGAACAGCATCAGGGTAATTAAATACCTGAAAAAAAAGTAGAAACTGTATGGTTTCCTTTTTGTCTGAACGCAGTGCAATGACGCCAACTGACGTTGCCGTTTATGATTCATTGCCATTGAGAAATACGTTTTCACGTTCTTACATCATTCAAAGAAAATGTGTTTTATCAAACATGACAATAGGTCCAATTAGTGTATAAAAGATGATTTGCTGATTTTAAAATCTGCCGGAGCTCAATACATCTCGTAATCTATTCACTGAAATGGAGTGACGTTTAGTTGTAAGTACCCTTTTCGCTCAGGGATTATAACCAAGGAGAAGGCACTGATAACCAGAATCTGTCACGGCTTCCCTGCCGGTGGTGAACGATTGCCATTTTCATAAATGGTCACCCAACTATCAAAGCCTGTTTTATTCATCCATTATTTATTTATTTTTTCTACCAGAAATCAATTTAAATGTAAATGCTGATTTTAATTTTCAGAATTTTCACTCGTTTATTCATTAAATTTTAAATACATTTAGCTGGCGATGTTTTTCTTGAATTTTCATCATGAAGCCTTTCTATCGAAGCACTCGAAGGAATTTGTGAAATGAACGTCAATCTACGCGGTTCCGGTAAACCCTGAGATAAAAGTATGAAGGATTAAGTCTTTCGGCATTGACCGATCCCGCCTGAGGGATGCACTCTCACGATGAGTCTGGGGCCAATCAAGAACCCCGCAAGAGTGGAAGTTTCAGTCGGCCTAAAAATACTGACCCGGGATTCGAATCCGAGACCATGAGTGTGTGATAGTGCGCCACTTGCCACTACACCACCCCCACCCTTAGCCTGAGATAAAGACCCCATATCGTTTCGAGCCTTTTCAATAATAAACTACCGGATGAATTCGATGCCATATATTTTAAGGGGACATTATTTTTTGACTTTTCTAATTATTTTTAGCTGACAACCCTTCCGACCCTGCAATAACGAATGATCAGTGGTAATAATCATTGGTAACATTCGGTTCAAAAAGTAAATAAACACTAATGTGATGATTATGAAGTCGACTTAGAGCTCAACGGCCCACGTAATCTGTTCACTGCAATCTAGGGACGTACCGTGTTAAATAATGAATTCAATATGTCAGGTGCCTGATTGCTTTCGAGGGGTAAAGCAAATGTCACTTATATGAGACAGAGAATTCACCGCCGAAACCGATCGTTGTTTATTGCTTTCTGGCCGATGTCTCTTATTCCTATTAATAAGTTTTCTGCACCTCATTTCAATCCAAGACTTAACTCCCGTTTTGCCCATCCTCACTCTCAGTTCGATTTCATCAATCGCTCCTAACCTCCTAAAGCCCCCCCCCCCCTACTAGTCTTATTATAGTAAATAACCATGAGCGACTTTTAGTTTGAGTTTCCATTTCTTCTCGTCATCTCAACAACACTTCAGTACTTTTTCTTACTAGGTTCTGGCTTACTTTTTCGGCACTTTTTGATTTGCTATAAACCTATTCGATGTCAACCATCATGGAGATCACATACGAAATCACTGTTAAGGTCCCCTTCCCAGCCGTTGGAACGAAAAGGCTTTCTTGGAAGACTTTTCTTTGCGTCTCGCTCCTCCATCCTAGATTTGTCACTTGTCTCTAGGAAAGAGCCATCAGTTTTCTAGGCCCTCTATGACAACGGCAACCTTATTTTACAGTGATTGTTGGAAGAGATATTCCAAACTTTTTGTGATAATTCCTCAAGTCACTTATGAAGCAAGCTTCTGCTTCCCCTTCGAAATAGCCGAATGCTATTCATCAATAGATACGCCTCACTTCGAGCCGTTTCCAGACAAATCAAGGACCAGACAAAATGGAATCTTTCAACCGGGTCACTTTTACTGAGGAGGTACCTATCCGATCAAAAAATTTTTGTGGTAGTTCTCTTGCGGCCACTCACTCCCAAAGTCCCATGGGGGTGAAAAATGAAAATTCTCACACAAAAGTCCATCACTTTGTTCAAACGGAATCATATTCTAAGTCAGAGCATTCACGCGTCGATCATTCCAATGACGATCAGATTTGCAGAAACCGATCTTCTAGATTCCTGGCATTGCTTAACGTGAGTCACATGGTAGAAATCATGAAATATTCATAGAGACTCTCGAAATTCTCTTCTATTCTGAATTCATGGCAGAACGTGGGAAAGTATTGCACGACTAGGCCGCTCACATTTTTCCGTTCACTCTTCTACGTATTCCTCGTGGAATATCTGCGATGAAACTGGCTATTATTATCTAAAGTTAGGCTTTCAATCACACTGATACTCCAGGGACTATGTCACACTCCTTGTGGAGGAAAACCATTCCTATTAGACTTTATGATCACAAGTTATTATTTCGGGCCTGTAAACTGTAAAGAGTAGGAATCTTCTTCTATTTTGGAATTCTCATAGTGCAAAATACCAATCGGAGGGCGTGTCCCGTTCTCCTTCACTGGCTTACAGCATAGGGAAGCCAATTTTGTTAGTCTTGGCTAGTTGTCTCACCTGGTTATCTCGTACTACATATGCGTCTTGATTGGTTGTCTTAGTCAGTTGTCTTGTCGTGTTTTATGTCTTCCGCAAACCAAACAGTCTGCCATCTTCCTCAAACGTGACGTAAGAAAAATACCTATTCAAATAACAAGGCGAGTTAAGTGCATGGCGCATCTCGATTAATCCCAAAACCCTATTTATATATATGATCACGTTGAGATGTGCGCATATACTCTTGACTCTGGAGGAACCTTTGAATGAAATCATTAGTAATCAAAGTTGTACCATGAGAATCTCTTTGACGATGAAGCAAGCGTTCACCGCAAATGAACGCCTCTACCTCCAAAGCCCTCCCCAAAGGGTTGCTCTGCTTTCCATCTGTCACTCAACCAAATGCATTCACCCCGCATTGTCAATGCATAACGCTTTCTTGTCCTTTCTATACGAAACCTGATTTTGTAGAGCTTCCTAAAACTCTTTTTACCTAACAATACAGCTCTGTTGCTCTGTTTGACAGCTCTATTTGTTACTCAGTACCGAGAACTAGCCACCGTCCATTCTTGACTAATCTGGGTTCGTGCCTAGAATGTACCGTGAGAACTCCTGCTGGTTATCTGTGGGTGACCACATCGATCAACAATCGCTTTCAATCTCTATTATTTCGTAAGGAATAGCTCATAATATAATAAAAAATACCGGTAAAGAAGTCCGAAGTGTCACGAAGCCGCTAACACTGACCGATCGAACTGATCGCCTCCGAAACCAAGGGCAAGGATAAAGAACTGACCGAGCATATGAAACTCTATCATTTCCATTAGATACAAGTGTTTATGCATTTGCCCATTGTTATGAACTAAAAGGCGTCGCTCCGTCGATTTTATGAGGTAGAGATGCAACAGAAGTGCACCTGGACTCGCGGGCAGCGCAGACTTACTGCGACTCCACAAAGAAGAACATTAGTTTTGTGTGTTTACCTTGCAATTGCTCTCGATTCATACCTCATTGAAGAAGGCACTTGGATGGAACTTTTGACGTTTTCCCAGTGCCCTTCCGAAAACTCACAAAAGGCTACCCTGCTCAACGTTTTTTCTGCAACCTAATCAAAAAATGAGCCCAGCATGAATAGCCACGAGGTGATTTCCTGTGAGAACTAATGGTTAGGAGAAGCATGGACCCTTTTTCCCGCGGCCACAGTAATGAAAATGGGACGAATGGTGCCCGATCCAATCCAATCCTCTTGGGAAACATTCATAACCAAGGCAGTGGAGAGGCTACAGCTACCCAGACTAGATTCATTACTTTTATCGAGAACAAGATTTCCCTCGGTAAATCAAACTTGTATGGCTCAGTTTCTAGAGAACCACTCCGGTGGGACACAGACTTCCTCTCAGTGGTCGAGCTCGTCTTACTGTAACCAAGGGATATCGGTAAAGTTCTTTCTCACTCCCTTCTCATCACCGAAGGATATTACTACTTGTATAAATGCAGTGCCTGAGTCCTTCACATACATTTACTGTAATGCTTTGAAGGAATCTTTAAAAATATCCATTCCTATGACGACCTGCTCACTTATAGCCAGAAATTCGCTAACTCTTCTCGATTTCGATATTATTACGGTAGCACGGCATTCCTTCGTAGGGGTGCAGCTGAGCGCTGGCTATATAATGTCGTGTATCACTTAGAAATCTTTCTGCGCCCACATATTCTCAATACCTCGTTCCTGGACAGAAGGTAGTTATTCCTGATGGTTCTGGCCGTTAGTGGGGTAGAGGCTGCAATAGAGCTGGTCTACAGGACGGTTATATGGTGGAACTTTCGTTCCCTCAATCTCGTCCCGACTACTTGAACTCAAATACTTACTTAGACTTAGTTTCTCCCGTGCTGGAGAGCACATCGGGCGACGAGATTCTTCCACTGTTGCCGGTCTTGTGCAATCATTTCTCCCTCGCTCCTAGAAACATTTATAGTCTTTAGATCATTCTCAAACGTTCGTCTCCACGTGTTTCTGGGACGGCCTCTTCCTCGCTTGGCTCCTGGAGGTATCCATTTCATGGCCACTCGTGAAATTCGTTGCTGTGCCATGCGCAAAATGTGACCAGCCAGTCGAAGTCTACGCTGTGCCACAAGCACGTGGAGGCAGTTTGAATCACAACGTCGTAAAACTTCCTCATTTGTGACGTGGTCCGTGTAGC
>UZAF01017522.1:18884-40235 GCA_900617895.1 Haemonchus placei
ACAGATATATGTTTCGTCGTTTCTTTAGCATTGAAGTTTTTTACGGTGGAAGGGTCGCCGGCCCTTCGCACCAACCCTCCTCCTTTCTCATCCACATCCATATATGTATGGTAATATAAGATTTTGAAGGCTTACCCAAGAACTCAAATAACAGGAGTAAAATTTCATTCCTGAGAATTAGAACTTCACTATTGGTGTTTTGTGTGAAGAGTTTGTTTCAAGTGTGGCATTAGTATCGGCTGTACTGTACTTCACTGTTCTCGATCGCTGATGTGATATTACAAGTGCAGTACCTGGCCATGGCCAATTGATATGCTCGTGCGTTTTTCCTATGCCATGCTAAAAGCTGCCTTCCAGCCCTTTTAGTTCCACCTGCTTCATAGAACATGAGTTCCTGCGTTACCTCGGAAATTCCATCAGAAAACTTGGCCACATCCATATATGTATGGTAATATAAGATTTTGAAGGCTTACCCAAGATCGAGTGAGCGTTGTGCACGTAGTGGCGTATTCCATCTGAATTTTTCACATACGGAACTCACGTACATCGGTCGTTTCAATCGCTCCGCCCCATTCAAACAACGAGTAAACAATGGTGTGTTGATCACTGGTATCATGCTATAGAAAGCACGTGCATTCATTCATGGACGGCAACAAAATCGTTGAATGCAACCATTGCTAGCAATGTCCCCGTCGAATGTGCTTGAAGCTTATTTTCTTTAATTTCCTAGCGGAACCATGATCCCATTCACCGGGCTCCCTTTTGCTTGACTTCTCAACTTTAAATTATTGTGTTCATCGAAGTTGCATCTATCAGTTATCCACGCTTCATCCTCCCTCGAAACATTCGCATCCAAATTCATAACTTTCAGATGATTTCCTCATTTCTTCCTATAGTGTCGATGTGATTTTCCAGGTAGCCCTCCCCAACAGATGGTTTTTGACCGGACTTCGAACCAGCTACCTGAATTTTCTGCAAAATTCCGAAAGGCAACCAGTTAACCTTCAACTAAAAGCATATCAAATCTATGCCAAATGCTGGGAAGGAAAACTCAATCCTACTTCAGTTCTTCCGTCTGAATGCATGTTCTCAGCTATCAAGCTCATCTCGTACCTTCGCTACCTTTTGACATTGCAACTTCAGGAGCGCTGCACATCAAAAAATGGGGAAACTGATGCTGGTTCACCAATGCTAGCCATCTTTTACCTTTTGCGCGTAGGACTGTAGGGTGTTCAGTGGTTGACGTTACGTCCGCTACTATTCTCTCCCTTGAGATACTTTCTAAGCAATGAAACATTCTGTTAGTAGGGGCTAAAAATTTGAATTTTGGATCGTAGTGGGTTCATTCGCAGCCCAAGTTAGTGTTGTGGCCCCTCAAATAACGTCGATGGTGCTGTCAACCCTTGAAATAAGAATGGTGAGGGGGTGATTCTGAAGGGAAGGAGCATGCCAACCATTAACCATGAAAAGGGTCTGTGATTGCGCCACGATCAGCTTGGTTCTATGAGGGGAGCATCTATAAATTTATCTTCAGACTTGGACTAATCTAGATTTTCATAAAGGCTCTTTGAAAAATGGCAGTTATTAAATATTATTTGGTATTATCAAAACTCACTTCTCTCACCTTCTTATTCCACTTTCGCTTTAGTATTTTTTCAGAATAGCTCAGTCTAAGAAGTGAAATAAAAGTTTTCACTTGCAGATTCTATGCAGACGCACACAATAATTATTGTTCTATGGAAATATCGTTTGAACTTGACAAAACTACGGAAGCCTGGCAATGTGAAGCTTTTCGTTGTTGGACCACCAAGGACCCTGATCGACGAAACAAGGTACAAAGTCTTTTTTGAGTTCGAATACACGGAAAGCTGCGGTCCGTTACTATCGCAGAAATTTTAAAGTTTTTATTTGTTCTATATTCAATAAGGTTACTGTAAAAATATGATCACTTTGGTTGGTACCGAATATTTATTAGCAATGTGTTTAGTGTCGATGTCTTTTACCAAGTTGAATCACCGATCAGGGATCATGATCACCTTCAATTATTACAAAAGGTAGGTAATATCTTCAGCCACTGCGAAATCCCGAATGAAATGATCTATGCCTTTCTTATATTTAACTTGAGGCCTTTTGAGTCAACTTTCAGATGTTTCCTTTCCAGGTTAGGGAACTTTGTTCAATGTATGCGGCTTCACAGCGACGTATTGTAGCTTTCGAACGTAGCCTACAGAAGGCAGTTGCCCGCATTAGGAAGGAAATGAGTATTGAGGTCAGTTAAAGTTAAATTAAAGTATAAAATTTATTGGTGTTATCGTCTTTTTGGGATGCACCCCATCCCCCTCCCCGAATTCCTTTCCCATTAAAGTTGTAGTAGCGTGTTGAATGCGCATGTGGCTTGTACAACGACNGACAGCCCATGTACATCAGCCAGCATACAGCCGATGTCAGTGCTTTTATCATCCCACACGAGTCTCTTCTGATACCAATAATCCACTCCGGAGGTATAGATGGATCCGCAGCTTGGTCTCTGGACCACTGCCATCTCGAGGTTAGCAGAGATAAAACGAGGAAAGGCATAAGGTCTTATCATTTACAGGGCTTCCTGCCTGAACAACTAGAACAACTACTAAACGTGCGTGATGCTATTCATAATCCACGAAAGAATGGGCTGGCCACATTACGGTAGGTTAAATTCTCAAGTATGTTTGATGTGCTTTATTTGATTTATTCATTGTGCTTCCAATGCACCCAAGGGTGCTCCACAGAACGCAAATGAAGAAACTAAGTGGCAGTGTCCAAGCTCGAATAATGGAAAGAAAAAGAAGGGAAGTTTGAACAAGGGGAAGCTATGCAACGAGATAGAGAGGCAGGCAGATGTACAAGAAGCAGTTTATCTTTCAGCATAAATCTAGCGAGGGTTGGTCGAATTAGAAAGATGTGGGGTCTTGTTTTTTTGTGCAGTCACCGGTCAGGGACTTGAGACGGTTACGGTGAAGATAGACTTGGAGAAATGAAGGCATGGCTTCTTCACGACTTGCCATTTGAAAAATCCCATTAAAAAATATTTGCGTTTCTCTGCCACCAACAATGCCTAGAAGGGGTGACTTTGGAGATGAATTTATTTCTTAAATTGATTGAATCATTTTTATTTTAAACTGCTAGGATTTTGTCCCAAGTTTTTCAGCCAATGCTCCCTCTCCGGTAGCCCACAACCAGAACCATGGTTGGAAGCGGTCCGTTCGCAAGTAGGCGGTTTCCCAGTAGTGGTGCGATGTGCACGAGAAAAACCGCAAGGTATTCTGCGTACTGAACGGGAATTTCGGCAGTGGTTTAGGGTCAGTGAGCTGATTCTAACTTTGTGGATCGGAGCCTTTCCAAAGTTTTCTGATTCGACTATATCCATGACTTTAGCGTACTTCTACGATTCACCATTGTGGTGAGTACGTGGTTCAAGAGTATGTTGAAGATGGATACGAGTTCACCGCATTGTGCACTGCTAAAGGAGGATTAGTCGGTATGTCGCCATTTTGAAGCGAAAAACAGTGATCAGGATAAAAGCAAAATGATATTTCCTGTCAAAAATAGGTGTTGGAGTATTGAAGAGTAAAAGAAGCCTTCTGTGCTAACTACCCTCAAGAATTATCAAGAGAAAATGTAATGTCAGGAGGTGAGGGCCCTAAAAGTGAAGGAGAGAGTGGGGAGATGTGCGGAGTAGCAGGAATTGGGTATGGAAAGAGGAACGGTAGCTAACACTCATTTTCTCGGCATCAGTTAAAGGCGCAATTTACGATAAAAATGATGTCTCAATCTCCCTTTAGGAACACCTAATGGCCCCTAAGGATAACAGGGAGGACGCTGTCGAGTTCAGAACTCAACAGCTAGTGCATAGTGGAAGCCATGTTACCGGATCGCCAGCATTTCCCGCCCTTCGACCGATGTCATGTTTGAGGGGGAGGCGTCAGCGCCATTTGTACTCTGCGTCTCTGACACCAGACCGCAGAGTGCGTCGAAATCGCGCTAGTGGAGGAGATCCAGGGTTGGGTGAGATGATTACTCGTGCAAAAAGCTGAACAGCAAACCATCTCTGCGCTCGAGCGTGATCGTTATGCACTCTGCTGCCTCATGTCAGAGAAGCAGAGCGGAGCGTCAAGTCGCCAAAACAATCCGTAGATTGAGGTATCTTCGACCCCCCAACCCCCTAACAGCAGTTTTCGAACTACTTTGTCTGCTGAAAAGGAATATTAGTTTCTCCGGATCATAAGAAGTTTGATATTCACTACTGAATCAGTTTCTATAGTGAACATAGAATCAATAAAGTTAAATTACGATGAGGCAATCGTAATCCTTTTCCAGCTTGTATTGCGTCCGTAGAAACACATCGTACAATACTTGAATGTATTCAAAGTCAACTGCCATACGCTGTCCAGTTGTTCAGCGTGGAACAGACACGAGACCATCTACCTGGTGTGGAATCATTCGTTACTCAGGTACTATCAAAGTATCGTAATCCATGAAAATTCTATGGACGGGTCTAATGGCAGATATTCTAGGTAATCAAAGCGACCTTCGCAAAAGGCTACACGGGTGCTATATTTATTAAAGGATTCTACAAGGTAGGTACCAGTTGATTTTCGCCTGGAATACAATTGTCCCAAAACACGACTTTCGACTTTTCCCTCTTACTATGCCACTGATGACCAGCGTGAATGGCGCCATACAGTTCCTGCTACATGCATAGTGCCACCTCTGCCTGAGAGGGTGGGCTCGAACGTTAGGAAGACCTTTGTTATTTCGCCCTTTATAGTGTTTCATAATTTTTTTCAAAACCTTCTCAGTATGGAATTTCAGGATCACAATGACATTTTCTTTCTTGGCTTCGCCTTAGAACCAGAATCAGAAACACTTCGATCGCTGATGGCTATATCACGATCTTTAACACCGTGGGAGACGATGGTGATCGAAAGTCACTATGAAACTGATGAGAACCTCAAGGTAATTGGAAAGCAAGGCTTATCAACATTTATCAATCACAAAAACACGAACCGGTCGACTGCTGAACTGCAAGTCAGTGCATCGCCTTCATTCTTCAGAAATCTGAAGGCATTGACTCCTTATATTGTACCTTACAAGGAACATGCGATGAATTTTTAGGGTATTTAGGAGCCTTTGTCAAATTTAACGTTCCTGCTCAAGCCTTCAATCCTTCGGAAAAGATTCTTAGTTTTTGACTTGATTCAGAACGGATATGCCACTTCACCATCAATGCATCACTGTGTTGTTAACTTCCCTACCGCTGAGGGAGTCTTGATTCATCAAACGTCCATTCCTAGAAGGTGTGTTTATCGGATGAATCGGATTGACTTTTTATTTACAATTTCATGAATAGTCAGCTTTTCTGAAGCGAGACTCTACCGCCATCAGAATCTCCGAACTAAATTTTCAGGCCGACCAGCGAAATGCGGGTGGCATGGAGATGTGCTGAAGGTCAAGAAATGAACGACAGCACCACAATAGACGATAACGTCGCTCAGGTAGATTACTTCTTGGGCTGTCGCTTTACAATTCAAAGTACAAGGGCAATATTGAACGGTGTTTTGCAGGTGTACCTCTCCAATATGGACCACACGAATTTAATCAGGGAAGCTCAAGATATCATGCAAAACACAGATATCACCATTGATCGTAATGTACTACTGGACCGTCATTCGGTGTGCCGTCGTAATGTATCCCGATTGAATCCACGGGAATTGATCAGAAGCTGTACCACAACCGACTGATACCAATCGCTCTTTTAAACTAACTTCTGCACGACCATACAATAGGAGAATATTCATATAGCCTCGTAGGCCCACCTTTTCATAGGGTAAAATATTAGCTTCGAATGCACCTGTCATAGAGGCGCACTTTGGGACACTGTTCAAGGCGAACGCATCGGCCAAGATTTTTGGTGTGCAACTGTAGTAGGACAATTGTCCCTCTTTCAAGTGGATAGTGAGCTGTGGGGGAACACCTTTTGGATGACCAAGTAGTGAAACGGTTTTCAAGAGGTGAGCACCATCCCTACGGATGTTCCCAATAACTTTTTAGAAACAAGTAACCACTTTGATTGCGGAGTGGGAAAATATTCACTATGTTGACCCAGTTCCGCAGCTGTAGCAAGTCACGTCCGCCTCACCGTGAGCAGTACCTTAAGATAACCTCTTGATGAATTTTTTTCCATGATAGCTCGACTAGGCTTCGGTACTTCCACCAAATCATTCATAAAAGCTATTTTGCTGTCACGAACTGCGAATGTAACGAAATCGAGTTGTGTACACCTTAAGACTGCTAGCAACTTCTAAGTTGATCTGGCTGCAAGGTCAAAACATGGTGAATACCCTAGGAGTCCTGGGTGGCGGACATTGTACCCGAATCCCTTCTGCTGCAGGCACGTACCTGGCAGTGCTTCCTGAGGACATGCCCTGATCATCAATTGGGCATTCGAATTCTGCTCTTCACTGGGTGCTTTTCAGTCCCCGCCGACGTGCACTGTTTCCACCGACCAACCGACCGACAGCGTTGCTAGCCACGTGTTTAAGTCACTGGACACCGATGCATCACCCGCCCTCACGCCTCATGCGACCCTTAACGCGATCTGTCCTGCGCTGTCTACGTGGCCAGAAACGCCGTCGGTCAGTGAGTTGGTGAAAAAATGCACGATGGTGGAGTTTGAAAGCTCTCGTACACGATATGGATGCAGCATGCCATTCGGGTACAAGAACCCATACCCGAGAATCGCAGAGTTCTCTTCGCGTTTTTGATAGATACATTGAATCGCTACATTCTAAACATTTTATTATATTTCTTTACTCGCTCGATATTCTTGGAAAGATGTCCCTTCCATTTCTGTTATATACCGGTGTCATTACTGTGATCATATTGAAACCCATATCAAGTTGGAAATGCATTGCAATTGCAGCAACTGAACCCCGGTCTCAAAGGACGGGTCACGTCATGAATAAATGAGTTTATAAGAGTTTCTTATACATGAGAGCATATGAAATTTCATCTAGGGCTTCTGTATGACGATGAAGTACGCCTGCATTGCTGCCTTATTGATTCGTTTAAGGAACACGATCTTTCTTTGCAAAAGTATGCGTTATTGATTCGTACAATGGGCACGACTTTCTCTGCAGAAGTAGACGCGAGTAATTCCATCGGTCTATTTCTCCAACACGGACCCTTCAAATACAACCAGGGAAGCTCAAGATATCATGCAAAACACGGTTTCACTATCGATCATTATGTTCTACGCATTCGTCATTCGATGTGTCGCTGCAAAGTATCCCGGGTGAATTTACGGGTACTGATCAAAAACCATACGAAAGTCGCTAATTCCAGTTGCTCGTCTGAACTCTCTCGTGGAGATCCTACGATAGGAAGCAAAATCGTCTTAGGTCCATCAAAGGAACTTCTCAGTAATAGAGCTGAAATATCAGCTCTGAGTGTACCTATTATACAGGGTGGCTGAAAGTAGTGGACGCCTCATTTCTGAGTGTACCTTCAAAGATATAGGACAGGAATTCATATCTACTTTATTGAGGGTACAAGTAGGGCTGCGTGGTCGCTTAGGACGGAAGGCGTTCAATGACGAATCTTTCGCTTTCACATAGACGTCTATGACGTCTAGACGTTCGATAACTGAACCAACAGCGGGCTGGAGGTGTCAACGTCGATATCGTCCCACGCCTACTGTCGCACCAACGCTAGGGCGTCCAGAGAGCAGTTTGAGCTTCCTGCGATCTGCTCATCAAATACCCCCATACAGAGATGTCTACTGGTGTTGGTCTGGCGAAGAGGAAGATCAGATATTTTTGCCTTAGTACCCGGAGTACTGCGGAGCGAGTGCCGCTTTCGTCAATTTCAAGGCATGTTAAGGGGATCAATTTTGTTGAAGGACGAACGATCGGTCACGGGAGTGCTTAGCGACCAAGATGGACACAGCGTCCACTGAAGAAGATTTTGGCAAACCTCAGAGTCGATCTTCCCATTTTTGTCGATGAAGTCCACTTTGCTTTGCATTCTAATGTCAGCCCAGTCCAAAGAGCCACACTTTCGGGAGATAGTGGGCTATGCTCACGACGACGTTTTGGGAACGCATCGTCAGCTTTTAGCTATGATTGTCTCTGGATATGACGGTTTCAAAATGTCCCACGGTGGAACTTTTTCCATCTGNCTCGGAAAAGTTTTTTGCATTTCATCAGCACTTCCGGAACAAGTTGTTCTCGACAGAGCCGACAACTGTTCTGTTTTGGGCAACGTTCCACTCTTCTGAACACTTTGAAGACTGATATTGAGGTGGGAAGCGATCAGATTAGTGCGGACTCCATCGTTGTGAGCGATTCCCATCTTAATAATGTCACGAATCTTCGGTAGGTTCATTTTCCCGATCGTCCACTTTTTGGCACCTCAGAACCTTGTCCTCGGGACATTTCGAAGGGTTTAAGAGGGAACGCCGAATCGTTTCTTGATGTCACAACTCCTAAAACTTTCTCTGAACAGCTTCTCGATGATAGGTCGATGCGCAGGAACCTTCATAGCGATGGCTCAGGAGGAAGGCCAATCAAATGACAAATACGGATTTTTGCACCATTGAGAGGTGTCTGATATGTGTTCAATGTTCAATTAGGTGGTTGATTCGTGTTCAATTTGCTTTTTCTCGGTGCCATGCTTACGTGAGCAAACGGCACCAAGCATGCGTAACTTTCCAACAGCCGAAAACGTTCGGAAAGTATCTGCAGAAAACTTTGCATCAGCCCGGATTCAATTCTGCAGTTCTTTGAGATTCTCCATGATTCGCAATGTGAAGAAGCTACCCAATCATGTGAGTTTGAATGTGCAGCTCCCTCTTCATTGATTACCTGATGAAGATCAGACCATCTTCCGAGACACGCACTTCTTTACTATCATATTTCGAATCCGCTCATTCCGCTGCTGAAGCCTATCGAAACTTGTGTGAAGAACTCGGCTTAAAAGCAATCCCAAGCGATAACGTGAAATCTCTAATGTGGTGTGATCCGAATCCTTCCCGGAGACTACGATCCTGTGACCGAATTACCAGCATTATCACCAGTGCTATTCCCCCAGGTGGTGACATTTCTACGAGTGTTGCGAAGCGGCAATGATTTCGCGGCGATTACCGTATCACTCTACCAAAAGCTGGATTTGCTAGAGCGGGCAACAGGGTTGCGGCAAGCGCGGACACCAATCGAGCAGGAGATACCACACTTCTTAACCCCACACCTTCGCCATTCAATACAAAGATTTCAAATCCGACCTACCCACTGCTACCACCATTGTTTGGTGTGAAGGCAGATTTCAGGTTGATGGTCACTATCACAAATTTCAAAATATGAAACACACAAACAGATGCGTTTCAGGGGTGATTCATTTCGTAAATCCAGCTTCAGCAAGTGGCATCTCTTCATCAAATCACTTCGACGATCAAGTGGCAGCCCTTCGCAGCAGACTTATTGACTTCTATTACTATATACTAACCAGATGGTAGAAGAATGGTGAAGCTGCTACTTTTATTTGAAAGTAAGTTGTAACTCTGGAAATTGCTTGGCTATGTGTCATGGCAAACATCTGCATGCAAGCGGTTCTGCTCCCAGACGAGTCATTTCTCTTAGGCAAAATGACTCTAAAATGAGCTCAAGGAGCATGGAAATAGCAATAAATCATAGAGGTACTACCAGACAGTATGTCTACATGTGTGTGCGCTTCGCAGCTTCAGTAGGAACTAGAAATACTGAGGAGCCCGAGCTTATAACAGACCTATCGGCACGTGGATGGAATGATTGTGATAGGCATGACAACCCACATTGGGAAAGGCGATTGGCCGGTCTCACCGGAGACGTGAAAAAAATGAACCTACTTCAGCTTCTCATTCGGTATCGATAATGTTGATAATTACCGAACTGCAAGACAATTTGAAACCTTGATGAACGATGAAGGAGCTTTGAATAATGATTACATGAAAGATTGTCTGGAAAAGTCTTACATTCATATGTTCATCGTCAGCAGCAGTATCGTCTCCCTGCCTGGTCTTCTAGACCTTTCATTATTTTCGAGCAGAGCGTGCTCGCCGTGTTTGTTGTAGGGGAGTTACAAGGAAATATGGTTTTAGATGGTAAAGCAATAGCATCCAACTATCCATCACGGGCACACTTCTTTCCGCGCGTCCATCGAAACTAGGTCACGCCGCAGCCTCGCACTCGGCATATCAGCCCGCGATCTTTGACAAAGGTCGCACTTCTTAGCGGGGCGCTCAGTCCACGGCAGTCAGCTTAAAGAGAAGATAACTTGAACTAGCGCAAATCATCCGCTCTTAATTTCTCGACGTTTAACTTTATCACCAGCAAAGGCTGCACTGAACACCCGATGCTTGACGACCCACTTCCCGCAATGGGTGAGCTGACGGTGCTCAGGACGTGCGTCTCGACTAGCGAGCCCTAGTTCCATAGGCCCTATTTGCTGCTGCCCTATTAGGGAAATCTGTGAAGAGAAGGGAACAGGAATAATTTCCTAACGCTGATCTTTCCTAATGTGCAGTGAAGGACTGAAAAAGAACATTATCCCGCAACTTAATAGCTTCTACGTGAAGAACTGCTGGTAACAGCCCAAAATGGAAAGTTCACAAAATGAAGAATCACAATCGAGAAGCCTCGGCTCACCGGAACAGTCCAGTACTTGAAGTGTTCGCCGTTCAGCTGAGCCCCTCAATTGCACCTGGTCAAGATCAGTAACGCATTTGTTACTGTTGGTACTAATGAACACTGAGAATTGACAGACAGCAAGAGATTGCCTAGAGAGAACCAGATCTCCCTCTCTATGATCCCTCTTTCAATGATTTTCACGGAGCACATGAGCAGTGCGGTGTACGGTGCTGTGACCTGTACCATAGTTGGCGGCCATTGGGTCTCACCGCTTCAGCGCAAGCGAGATGGTGCCAGTCGTGCATTGCGCAAGCCACTTACAATAGCTTACTGCCAGCTTGAAGCGAGGATATTATGGGCTAGTGCCAATCATTCGCTCCACTGCCACATAAAAATACTGTGATGCCATCTCGAAATCGCAGTGGGCTGCGCCGCGCTCGAAGTGAGCGGGTAACCTAGTTTCGACGGACGCGCGGATTGGTCTTTTCCCATCTATCACAAAGCTGCCTCACTCATTGCGCGCTCCAAACAACCACCGCATTTCTGGAGACTAGAAGGGTGCGGAGAGCGCAAAATATTGTTCGAAGATGTTTCATATCCGCGCATCTGTACTACTACCTCGGAATGGAGGGAAGAAGCACCTAGTTGTGCGAGACTCAGAGTTCATGCAGAAAGTTTTGCTGTAGGAGTAATTGACCAGCAGAATACTATCTCGTTGAAGAAGGGCAGACAAGGACGCGAAACCGTGACGCGTAACCTTCCTTTCTCACTCCACTTCACTCGAGCGGGTAATTGCCTAGTTGACCCTGATAACTTGAGAGAAGCATCTTCACATGAAGTCTAAGTAAGAATTTTTTCAAGTCCTGATGGTAGTGCTCCGATTTTCACTACCTTTATCACTCGAGACTCCGTACCTCCAGAATTTCTGCTTTGCGCATAAGCTTTCTGAGTTTAAGTTCTTGATTCTGCCCTGCGGTGGGAATTACATGGGAAAGGTCAATAAGTGGGATAAGTTGAGCTGGAAACGACAGGTCTATAACTGCATCTGAATGTTTTTTTTAATTTGAAAAAATGTACGAAATCACGCTTTGAAATGCACTAATAGTTTCAGGCAATGTCATCTGGTGGTCTGTCATTGTAATTAACATTCCTTTTGCTGGATCTGATACCAAATGCTACACTAATACTGAATCAAGTGGGAAGGTAATCCTTCCTTTTACTAACGAGTTGGGAGCCTACTGAAAGCGCCTCGGAAAGTTCTGGAGGAAATGTCATTCCGGAAGTTTTGCAAAAGTCTTTCGATTTATTCCCAAGTAGCATTTCAACAACTGTAACAAAAACAACAATAGCTGCAGACAAGCATTAACAACACCCTGAAGCATGTTTGACAGGCTCTGAAGTGAAGACTGAGTTGATTCAGAGTAGCTAGTTAGGCTATACCGATGTAGACGAGGGGGTTTGATTTTGGAGGCGGCCCCGAATCGTCTCCCGGCTACTTCCCAATCTTTCAAATTCGAGCTTTTGGCTTACTCGATACCGATCGCAGACAGACACATCCAAACACTTATGCATGGATACATATGCGATATACAGAAGGTGTAACGGTCCAGCACAACAGAAACAAGGAGTCCATCCTCACTGCGTAATTGCGACCCTGATCGGCTGAAGATTCTTCATTGAGGGAGAACCCCGTGAAGGAAGCCCGTAGCATTTTGGAAAGTGGTAATGGAACTCGTCGGAAAGTTGTCGGAATAATATCAAACTCTATTACATCCTCGAGGAGAAGCTTCTTCAGTATGCAGTTGACCTCATACGGCCAAAGGAACCCTGTTGCATGTGAATTCGCGCACATTGCATTGTATCCCTTCGTCAGGTAACCGTAAGAACCGGTTACTGTACTGAATATTTGAATCCCAGCTTTGTGCACGTCGCAATCATCTCATCTTCCCAAGCGCTCCTCCACTTCTGAGACTTGGGTGAAAAGTATACTCCTCCGCCTAATTTCTCCAACTCTACACACAAATAAGGTCAGCCATCCTCCGCTTCACACTACCACCAGTGTTGGATAATACAATCTCCCCTTAAACATCAACTACTATGTTGTTCCTTCACAGACTGGTTAGGACCGGTCTTGAACGTTGGAACTTTGCATTTACTTGCCCCACAGTTGTTAGATTCGGAACACACGGGAGACCAATTGTATGGAATCCCTGGACAATGTAATGAAGAAGTGTTTTACACTTTCAAATACGACCAGAATCACAGAGGCATCCACCTGACGAATAGGTCTAGAATGCGTTTGAGTATGGGTGAATTCCACATGCACTACCTCCCATACTTGCCGTATATTGAATAGTAGTGGTGTTCTTTGCGTGACTCCTCCCAACTACCATAACCTGATCAGAACGAAGCATTGATAATGTCAGTCACTGGAATTCTTTTTCCAAAGTTTGATAGCTCTAAAATAGCATAAGGATCATGAATAGTAGCGTTCACCATCACACCATTTTGTTAATTTTGCCGCTTACTATCGACACCGATCAATGAATGTTTGCCTTTTAAGATCACAGAGAAAGAATATCCGATGTGCTATGGGTACTATTTTTATAGAAAACGGAAACCCACTGAAGCTTATGGGAAAACAACCATTTATTTAACCGGTTTCAAGTTTCATTTTGTTGAACCCAAGCAAGTAAGGAAGATAAATTTGAAAATTTTCGATTTTAAACTCACTTCTTCGCCTCGAACTGACAATGAGTAAAGGGGTAGAACTATGAAGCCCTTGGACGTCAATCAATCTCATCAGAGTTGCGCCCCGCATTCGGCCTCCATTCAGAATCGTAATGCTGTATTGAATGCGTATGGGGCCTTCCCAACCAGCAGAGGCCAGCCGATGAACAAGTCAGTGCTTCGATCCTTTCAGACGGGTCTGGTACCAATTAATCGACCTCGGAATGATGGAACGTTTGATTGGTCTAGAAGGATATCGAACCAGGATACGAGCCTCTGATCATGCGCATGGATAGTGCGCTTCTTGCCACTACAATACTTCCGCCCTCATACTGAACTAAGTCCCTGAACTTCACATTTCATAGTTGAGCCCAACATTATAGTTCAATGCAAAAACGGAGTTGCTAAAACAGGCATATTTGAAGACATTGTTTGAAATCAGCTCAGTCGAAGGACAAAAAGCATAGGAGCTTGAGAAACGGGTTGAATGTGCAGGTGGTAGAATAGGAAAGACGATAGAATTCGATAAAACGAAATTGCAATTCATAGAGTTTACTGAAAGCACTTGGAAAACAACTTGTGAAATAGCAAGAACAAAATTTACCTGGGATGCCCATTCCTGTTCAATTTTGCTGAACGGATTGTCATCCCACAAAATAATTTTGACGAGTTATATCGTTTAGAAATTGAAGAAACGGGCATCAGTGTTTTGCGAAGTATTTGAGTATAACGCAGATTTAATGACTGGTGACACTCAAGATCGAGAAAGTGAGTGTTGATGATTCTTAGTCATTTCGGAGAGGCGAGACCGTCTCAGTTGTTGATAGGTAATCTAAGTGGATTCATTGGATAGTCGTGCTTTTCCCTAAATTCAAACGGCAAGCGGCAACGGTTCCACGGCACGTATCCTTCTACTGGGAATCCAAACTTTTTCCTTTGAAGCGCGACTGCGCGCGATGGTGATGGCAGCGAGTGCGACACGATTTTCGGGGAGAAGTACCCACAACCCATCCTCAGATTACTACGTTACCAATAGCGCGAGAATGTTATAATTCATTCTCTTCTATGCGCTATGTTCTTTATTCACAATTCCCCATTCGCCCGCCCGTTTCCCCACACACCGACTTCGATCTGCAGGGTGGGCCAAAACCATGATTAAAGCGCACGCTGACGCTCATGGAAATTTTTTTCTTAGCTCGCTTTCTTCCATTTCACAAGGTAGATTACATTATTACCTTCCCAGTGACACTAAACTTTTGGTAGATTTTGAAAGTAATATAAGCGTCGCTACTACGTAATTAATCGTCGCTTTGCATTTACAAGCACTTTTGGCCGGTGCATCTACAGACGACTTAGGGTAACAAAGCAGGTGGTACATTCAGCCATCAGAAACTTTCGAAAGTTATGAACAATTGCAGTTAGGAGCAGTAAACCTAACAGGCCTGTCGGTATTTTAGGGGGAGTGTTAGCGAAGCGGGGCGAAGGTTTGCGTAGCAGCGAAGTTCATTCTGAACCCAAAATGGCCAAATGAATGGATATCTCATGGAGTTTTATGCGCGAAACCGTAAAGTCTCATCTGTGCAACAAGGCCTGCGCGGAACCGTAAAGTATCATCTGTGCAACAAGGCCTTTATACAATCAGAGAGTGATTTCCCCGGTGAGCAGACTAAAGAGAAGAAAAAGGTTGGCTCACAAAAGCTACCCCTCCGCATCCGAAAAAAATTGCCATACGGAATTCCTGTTCACCGACGAAAAGATATTCACGGTGCAAAAGGTGATTAATAAGCAGCGCGACAAGATTTGTATGAAGCTCAAAGAAATGTGAGCAGCGCTAGGCTCACTGACTTTCTGCGATGGCCTTTGCGAGCATTACTGCTGAGGCAAAAACACCGATTATTTTTGTAAATCCAGAAGTGAAAGTTGATTTGGAGACCTGTTCAATTCCGTCGTGGGCAATAGAACACTTTGGCGATTCAAACGAACATACTGTGAAGATGAAGCCCCTGACCGCAGATCAAAAATTGTCTAGAAATTTCGTAAAAGGGATTTCCTGACTTTATAACCTTCGATCAGTGGCCGCTCTGGAGCCCTGACATAAATCCCATGGTTGTCTCACTGTGGTCGGCCTTTGAGATAAAAGCATCCATTAGACCAAACAAGAAATGGAATAATCTCGAAAATGCTTTTCAAAAATCCGGGATCAATTCGACGACCTGACCGTCCACCGCCACCGTCAATGCCGTCCATCGTCGTCTCTGAGGTTGGGTGAAAGCAGAACGTAACAGGTCCCAGTTTAATGTATTATTTTGATATGAGATTAGTGGTAAACACTTTCCTGAAATTGGTTTGCTTTGTTAGCTTTCTACTCGTTTTCGGGGATGTTATGTCCGTGTAATCATAATTTTGGCCCACCCTGTTTAATTGAAAAGTAATACGTATAGTACATAATATAATAATAGTTAAAAATGACATCTAAAGAGAGTTCCAGAGCTTATTTGATATTCGAAAGCAAGTTTTACCAGAAATTTATTTGCGATATCCTACACATTTCCTAAAACCCATTTTCAGAAACGATTTGGGATCTTGACCAAGGAATAGCTGCATGCTTTTGCAACACTTCAATTCTTTGCGCGACTCAAAGGGCAACATTTCGGGTAATCATAAAAGTCGTTCTAGCTTTTTTCCATCGAATGAATCAGTTTGTAAGGAAAGTCTGCCGTTCTTGCACATGCTACATGGGAATTAAAATTTTATCTTGTCTCAAGTCAGGCTAATGGATATACTACTCAAGCTAGTCATTGCATTTCCTGCTCAATGCTCCTCCCGAGAATCCAAAAGGTTTTTGAAAAATTGGCGACATTCTCTTCCAAAATTGATAACACTTCTCTTTGAAACATATTACTTCAAAGGTGAATCTCGGCCATTTCTTTGATGGCTTGGTTTCTTGTACGTCCCTGGTTCATAAAATTCCGAAACTGAAACTCTTCACTGAAAGAGAATGACCAATCACACATCACGACTTGATTGATACGACGTTATATTGCTACAAATGGCCATTATACTTTCTACACTACAGATAATGTAGTAGATAAACCAAAGTAGAGATATTATAAGATATAAGACCTTTTACATTCCATAGAATATATTTTGAATAATAGTTTTTGTATTTACGGTGAACAAATTTATAAACAAAAGATTGAGGTTCCTCAAAGAGGTAATTTTAGTCCAGTATTAGCAGATCTCACTTTGTCTAATATGGATTTCAATTATGCAAGTAATATCAAGAAGGATGAAGATGTTATGTTCATTCCATTTAGATATATGGACGATCTGTTGATAATACACAATCAACAAGAAAAAAGTATAGAAATGTGTCTGAAAGAAGTGTATCAAGATACTTTAGTTCTTAAAAAAACACACATTACTAACAGTTATAGTAATTATTTGGATCTGACCTTAACAATGAAAATGAAAGAATTATCACGCAGTTATATAATAAAACGGATGATTTTGGATTCAAGGTTAACAGATTCCCGCATAAAGATTCAATATTTCAACTAATAATAAAGCTTCAGTTATTTATACAGAATGTCTTAGAATAGCAAATACTTGTAGTAATATTACAACATATATTTCTAACATTAAAAATTTAGTTAAAATTTTGATAGATAATGGATACACCAAGGAGTTCATTTTAGCTAATGTAGTGAAGAGTGTATATAAAAACAAGTTTATTGTGTATAAGTATTCCCTTGAATATAACTATGAAGGCATATATAGGTTTGTTAAAGAAATTGTGGAAACCCAATGATGAACATACTAATTTTATAATATTAATTATTTATTTATTCACAATAACATTCATGTTATTATTACTAATTAGGTTGTTCATGCCCGCCTAGGCCAACCGAGCCTTCCATCCCTCCGGGGTAGGTGAATTAGTACCAGCCTCGTCTGGAAGGATAAAAGCACTGACTTGTACATCAGCTGGCCACCGCAAGTCATTGTATAGGCCACATACGCACTCATTACGCCACTACGATACTGAATGGAAGTCGAGTGCGGGGGCGCATCCCTCAGACGGGATTGATTAACGCCAAAAACTTTATCCCTCATCCTTTATTACTAATTAGGTTAATCCTGGTACGCGTACGAGTAATAGTCGGTAATAGTTCTAGTGCTGCTTACAATGGGTGGTCTTATGATAGCATGCTCCAATATATCTGGACATCACACGTACATTGGAAGGCAAGCCTAATATAATTTTAGGCCCCCATTGAGATAGTTTGTTTTAGTCCACAACTAACATTTTTCGTGTTCTATTGTTTAAATGTTCGTGGTTTGACCTTTTATCATTTCTTATTATCTACTTAATAATATAGTTTGTTAGTCTATGGTGGAGTTGACTCTTACTCACTGATGAGCCACGGGAGTCAACCCCACTAGGTGATTCGTCTGAGTAAACGTGGCGAAACGAATCACCAATTGTTGTTTCCTATAACTCGTGTTGAACAACTAGTAGCGTTGTTCTCTTTTCTCTTGATCACCATGCTGCGCCGGAAAGGCTTAAAATGATCGACGTCAGCCTGAGAGGCCAAAAACAGCGGTGTTTCCCATACGGTTGTTGCTGGTCACCAGAAGCAGCTTATAATGGTCAGAAGATCTGACGATTACGGGTCGCCTATTACAAGGAGTAGCAGCAGTTGAAACGTCTAAAGATTGCAAATTCACATCTAAAAAGGACCGCTGTTGGTCCCTTGCTCCTTAGGAACGTGAGGTGTGATAAAGAAACAAGGAAGACTTCCTCGAAACTTCTTTCTTGATCCATCCAGAAAGGCAATGGGAACAGTTACATGGTCTGTCATAAAACTAATCTACCATCATTTCTTCCTCCTGATCACCACCACTCACTCCTTTTGTGACCTAATTGACGAAATGCACGGATAAAGCAGATCCGGGTAGTACTTGAAAATCACCATCGCTAGAACACTGCATGACCATGCGTGACCGCCTTTTTCACAGATCGTTTTCCAGAGGTAAAACGAAATTCTTCGTCTTCCCCATAACAGACTAGCCCTATCACATTTTTACAAGCATCGGGATACCTCCTTGAAGAACAAAGCATTCAAGAACCATAACAGCATGATAATTGAGTCGCTTGATTTCTTCGAACCCTGACCGCCATAACATTGAAAAAGTTTAACAAAAATCAAGTGGGACCTATTTTGAGTGAAGCTGTTCCCAGTAACTCGAGTTAGGAGCCCTCGAATATGAGCCTTTGCAACGGCAAAGTTTTCCTCACACCTAATATAATCCTAAANAAATATCCATGAATCCATAAAACTGAGTAGGGAAAACATGGTTTTCATGGTATTCACGGCTGTGAATTTTGGCTCGAACACGTGGTAGCGAGGAGCCTAAGCTTGCGTGAGCCAGGTGAATGTCAAACTTGCTCTCCCAATGAAACACCAAGGTATGGCATAAATTGGTGGCTCTTCATCCGCTGCATTCTGTTTCATTGTAGGGTTACTGTAAGAGCAGGGTCCTAAATATATTAGTTTTTATAAAGATCAAGGTTCCTCAAGGTTTCGAAACAGCTTATCATACTAAGAATACGAGCAAACGCAGGACCTCCTTCTGAAAATATGGGCCCATTGGACAAATAACAAAGACTTTCCTTCGTATAATTAAATACATAGCATACTATATCTTGGGTTATGAAACGAAAGTTATACTAGATATTAAGAAATGGGTTTTTTTTCACAGGACTATCTGAATAAGGCAGGTCCGAAAGAAAGATTTGTTTTTCGACGATTCGATGAAGAATTAGGTATGCAAGTTACGGGTTCATCTCTCTGTATGTACATATATGTATGTGTGTAGATGTGAAGGTCATCAATGACCCCTTAGGTCCTCTAGTCCTCTAGTCACTACTCTGTCAATATATTCATAATAAAATGAAAGTGATTGTATATAAATGTGGCGGTCACCTAGAAGGTTCGGCGTGAGCTGAGCTGAGGTGAGCTAGAAGCGAACACATACATAGGGCGTAGTTCGCCACCCTCACAACCCTGGGTGTACCCGAATTCCTATAGCTCAGGTGCTTGGTAGCGATTTCGCGGAAGTTCCCATAATCAACCACTTGGAATTAAAGTCTTACTCTCCCAGCACGCGGTTAGACGTTCGGGTACAAAATTCAACACCATACAATCCCATCTTCAGGTAGTGTGGTTCTCTTTGATGTTGAAACAACTGAAGTCTTCAACACAAAGAGAGAAAGCAAAAAGCCAATATGCCAGAGCAAGTTCAGAGGAGAGTCCTGTTAGTAGAATGCCTGGATACCTCCAAAAAGAATGCCGATTTAAGTGAATATAAAAAAAGGTCTGAGAAAACTTCTACGGGCAGTTGCATCGGCCAGGATCAGTTACTCTACTGCAATTTGACCTTTTTCACTGGCCCACCACAGCTTTTCTAGACGAAGTGATTTGGAAATTGTCTGATTATTAGTAGTTGGTCAATGTGCGCTCCTTGGTTTAATAACCTTCTGGATAGGTGAGGACCTCCTTACCTAGGGGGTTATTAAACTGAACGCCAACATCAACGAGAGCTTTTCTTAGGGCATAATCCCAACGAATAGCTTCGATAGTTGATAACTGCTTTCAAAAAAAAANNAAAAAAAACATTCTTCATATATGGTCAACTTTAAATTTTATGAACTAAATCTGATAATTCGTTTCGCTCGGATTTTGTTTAGCATAATTTCAAACTTCAAGTAATCATAACAACATTTGGGGGCTCCTGAATATTTCGCGTCACGTAAGGACTTTACATTTCAGATAATGCTAAAGCAGCAAAAGTTTATGCAGCATGGCTGTACATAAGTTTCCATCTATTTAGTAAATTAAGTTATACCAAAAAGTGAAACTTCCAAATCTTTTTTTTTCAATAGAGCCACGTCATCGACTTCGCCACCGCCAACTACAACAGTAATAACAACTAGCGCCGCTATAACAACAGTATTAGCTACCTCTGAAGCGACCACGCCTATTCTTGGAACGGCTACCACAACTACTGAGAAAAAATATAGGAACAGAACAGCTACAATACGGGTAAATCATGCAATCAGTTTTTTCCAGAAAAAGGTTGCGATACCACATGCCAGCAAAGTTATATGTTAGTAGCGCTCTGAACACCTTCCATACATTGTATAAGAGGCACCAGAACTTAGAACATACTCCTGTACATTTCCAATGATACCATGTAATCGTTCAATGTAGTCTTTTTGCAGGGACCTTCCGGTCCCAACAAACGACCTTTGACGAAATCCATTTTTGGGTACTACTGATATAGGTGGAAGCTCTACATACAGTCATCATAACTTCATTAGGAAAGATCCTCTCATGTAGGGCGTATCTCCATCATGAGAAGACTTTTGAGTGAACTAACAAGGGAAGGATACTAGGTCGCAGTGGCCATCTGAGATGAGATGTATACGGGCGAATGTGTCTCCAGGTGAGTATCTCAAATCCGCTTTCCAAATCTGGGGTCAGAGTTATGGGACCATTTCCTCTCCTGTGTTAAACGCCCCGAGATGCCTATATAAGCCAACCGAAAACAAGACCGAATGTGCGGGGATGGAGCAGTTGGTAGGGTGGCGGACTCTCAGGACGGTCGCGGAGGTTCGGATCCTTGATGCTTCTGCTCGTTTTGCATTTTGAAAAAACATCTCCCAAACGCTTGCAAAATGCTTTTACGCTTCATATCCACCATCTATAGGGTTCCCTTACGTTTGACAAATGCTGTAAAGGATAATATAATGGAAGTTTTCCTTTACCCCCATTTACCCCCACCCACCGAATAGAGATGCAGTCCTATCCCAATCACTCGAAGGGGTTGCGAAATTTATGGCAGCACCGTGCAGTTT
>UZAF01017523.1:0-26131 GCA_900617895.1 Haemonchus placei
TGAGCGTTTTTCTCATCTATTGTGCTCGGCATTACCGCTCGTACACTTCAGACATGATAAAAAAGAAAAGGGATTCTAGAAGGACCATCATCTATATTTTCAGTCGATTTTGAGTTCATGCTCTTTGGAATATCTGGAACACGATCAGATTGCAAGTTAATAGTTGTATATTCACAATACACCCACGCTTCAAATATAGAAATTTCGCATGATTAGATCTAGTAGTTGTATATTCACAATACACCCACGCTTCAATTTTTCAGAATTTCGCAAAATTAGTAGACTAGGGGCTTGTTAATGGGAGGCGGATCCTAATCAGCTCTGCATCTCAGCCGCTCGAAAAAAGCTTTTGGTTTAGCCGATATGCAGGATAGCATTCGCGCCCGCAGATTCTCCACACAAATATGCATGCACCTGCGAGAAATCGACCGAGCGCAGCAGAACAGGAAGCTTGAGTTCTGCTCTATCAGAAAAAAAAAATTAACGCCTTGATGTGTCCTTCTTGCCTGATGGCTTGAATGTCATCAAAATTTTCAACTGAGTAAGATCGAAAAAAATTCTTAAATCACATAACTCTCCCACCAAGGTGCTAAAGTACGCCGGTTCTTCGCTGACATCTTAGTAGCAATAGGAACACTCATCCAGACCTTCTATAATGATAGGGATGCTTCGCAAGAAATATACGATACAACGATTTTCTGCCATATTCCTTTAATGGCACAATTCACGATAAACATGGTTTCCGAGAATTGCTGTTAGATGAACCTGCGGCTCCCAAGAAGAGTACATGGGACGTTGTCGGGCCGAAAAATGGACTAGAGAGGGCGCAGTAAGGGGTCCAAAACCGGCATGGCTGACACGCACACTGTATGTGGCCGTGTCAAGCCAGCCTCCTTATTACTGTCCTATTCACAATGAAGCGTCAGAGTGCAACGAACGGTGCGCTTTTGTGAGAGACACCCAGACGAAAGCAGACGGCGCTCTCGTCCAACTACCCCCCCCCCCCNCCCCCCCCCCCCCCTTTCTTTGCTACTTTTCGAATCCTTATATCCTCTATTAGGTCGTGAACAAAGTTTTTGCGTTTTTCGACGCCCAGTTTTCAAATGCCCGCCGCGGTGTTATTTGCTATTTGATTGTTCGCAACTTTAGACCATTCTGAAGCGCAATTCTCGCTCTATCCAAATATATAATCGATTCTGTCCTAGAATGATTCCTGGGTTTTTTTGAAGGTCGAAATCAGCTTGGACAAACGACAGATCCGCACGATTTTTCGTTCCTAACTTTAACAGGGCAAGAGTGCGAAGGAAACGGCTCGGGATATCAACGATGTCTTTGGTCCAGGTACGAAGAATCAACGTACAGCACAGTGGTGGTTTCAGAAATTTCGTACCGGCGATGAGAGCCTGGAAGATGATGAGCGTAGTGGGTGGCCATCGGCCGTTGACAACGAATAATTGAGAACGTTATTGGAAGAGAATCCACGTACAACGCTGAAGGATATTGGCTCGAGATTGAATGTTTCCAGCAGGAGAGTTAGCACCCACATGCAGGAGATCGGGAAGTCGAAAAAGCTTGATAAGTGGGTGCCGCATGAGTTGACTTAGTACCAAAAAGACCGCCGCTTCGAGCTCGCCTCCGCCTTGCTTCTGCGCAACAGTAACGATCCATTTTTAGAATGTATTGTTACGTGTGATCAGAATTGGAATCTGTACGACATCCGACGACCATCAGGTCAGTGGCTGGACAAGGATCAAGCCCCACGGCATTTTCCCAAGCCGAAGCAGGGTGGAAAGAAGGTCATGGTGCTGGTTTGGTGGTCTGCAGCCGGGCTGATCCACCACAACTTCATGGATCCGGGTGAAACCGTAACAGCCGAGAAATACTGTCAAGAAGTTGACGAAATGCATCGAAAACTCTAGCTCATGAGCCCGGCACTGGTGAATAGGAAACCAATTCTACTCCACAACAACGCTCGGCCCCACGTCGCACAACTTACCCTGAGAAAATTGATGGAGTTAGGCTATGAAACTCTCCCGCTTCCACGATATTCCCCAGACTTTGCTCCCACACCACTACCACTACCTACCATTTCTTTAAGCATCTCGACGGCTTTTTCAAGGAGAGATGCTTCAAACCCCAACATGATGCTGCCGCGGCATTCGACGATTTCATCATCTCTAGACCTCCGGACTTCTATGCGAATGGTACAAACAAACTTGTTTCTCGTTGGCAAAAGAGTGTCGATAGTAATGGTTGTTATTTTGATTGATGAAGTTCTGTTTAAGCCGAGATATGCGCATTTGAAGTTCGAGGCGCAAAAACGCAAGAACTTTCTTCACGACCTAATAAAACCCGGCGATGTTCGTGCTTTCTTCTCCATCCTTGCACTATTCGACCCAACGACATCCATTATTTCATTGAAAATAATACCTCAAATTATAAAACCTCGAATTGCATCTTGAAACAAATTCAAGCTGTGCGAACATCGGCTTTGTTGCCTTCTCTTCTTATTGAAGCCTCCTGTCAGCTGAAAGAAGGGTGTCGCGCGATGTTGCTATTGCGTCTAATGACCTAACCTTTGAGTGAAGTCGTCACGATGTCTTTGTTGGCTTTCAAGTTCCTCGGTAGCGACATCGTATCAATCGAGAATTCTCAAAATGCTGTAGGCAAGTTTACTATTTCTGACCCCTCTGATGTGGAGACACGAATGTAGGTTTGCTCACTCAATATAGTTGCAAACCTCTTGGTATCTACGACAGAATGCGGGAGGCTCACTGCTGTTAACTTATTTTGGAAGCGGTAACTTTTTCGCTGTGGAAGTCAACGAGAAAAATCTAGGTTCAAAGCAGCTTACGCAGTAGGTATACTTTAATAACGATCGATTTCATCCCAGTTCTGTAATAATCCAACTTTCGCCGGGGGGATATCTAGATTACTGATTGGCTACTGACAACTAAATGAAAAGAAAACGCGATCTCCTACTGCGTTGCAGACCATGATTAGCAGCTGTCGTAGTCTCACAGCAGAATGTAGCAAATGAAATTGTTCTCCTTAGGTGGTTCTGACTTTAATCAGCACTTTACTGTGATTTTAAATTTTTGTCAACCTACACTCCCATGCCGTCCCATCGCATGAAACCTACAAATGAACAAGAAAGGAACCAGTGTTTCTGCCTTCTACGTTATCAGCTATTATGAGTTGTTATCAGTTGCACCATTATCCATCTTTGATGTCGCCACATTGCCTCCATCTCCATCCAGAAAACGCCAAGGTCCCATCATTAACCATTAACGACCATGACGTTTTGCGGGAAAAGCGCCGCGAGGGACCGGCGCGCTTTTCGTCCACTCTCGACTGCAACCCACATGTGGACTTCATGGTCCAGAATGACCATTTTTTTGTTTGTGAGAGAAATTATAAGTTTTTCGGAATGTTCCCTCAAATGGAATTGGTAAGAATGCCAACATTGAGTGATTATGGTCTTTATTATAGAAACGGCGTTCGTTCTAGTGGTCATTCAATTATGAGTTCAATCATTACCAGAAATCGTTTCGGGGAACTTTTACGAGCTTTGCATTTGGTCGATAACAGAGAAAATGCTAGTGACGACCGTATTTTTGAAATAATATCTCATTTTTCGAGGTTGTGCAACGAACGAAGAATTCACCAAGGTAATGTATCCCTTCGAAAAAACACCTTCACAATTGCAAACTTAGAAGATTTTCTAGGACCACGCTGTACGTAGTTTCTTTTAGGCCTTATGTAATGTTTTGAGAAGAAAAATTGTAAAAAATGGGAAATAGACGAATAAAACAAAAAATACAACTGCAGTCCACGTGTGGACTGCACGGTCCCATGCGGCCGAAAAGGTGCAGTCCACATTTGGACTGCATGGTCGTCAATGGGTTAATGCAAAGGCGAACTCCTTAACAGCCCTAATCAAATGTTGTCAGTTTCTGCCACCAACAATCTACGGTTTTCTCACATCCACACACCCATCCAAGTATCAAATTCCACGGAAAATGCGAAGGAAGCAGCTAATGCCGCGACTGCAGCCATTTAAGGCAAACTTCAAGCCCCTATTAGTTGTTATGACACAGATCAATAAGTTTGACCGAACGTATTAACTTCCAGCCAAGCATACCTACTCACGAAAACATTACCTAACGTCTACACACCAACAGAATTAGTCAGCGAATTAAATAAGGCAGAAGATATATTTCTTGTATATTCGTATTCTTATCTGCTTATTTGTATAAAATGTGCAAATAAACATTCTTTCACTGCCTAGTTTTCTCGTTTTCTCTTTTCATCCACATCTATATTAATGCATATATGTATATGTATCATGCATATGCAATCTCTCTATATACAAAGCGGTAACTTTGAGTGTGATTGTATGACGGTTCGTGCGTCTGTCCGCACAAACTCACGTATGCACGATGAGGATTGTGAAATGCCAGGTGAGCGCATATTGACATGGGTGAGGGAGATGTTAGGAAATAGGACATCAATTGATTCGGATAACATAAGAAAACCAACTTGTGTCTTGCGCTCTCTCAAAATCTTACTATCACCTGGACTACCTGTCGTCCCGTTGATCGTCGATTTCCGCAAGCGGGCGCCAGTGACATCTCCATTCGTCCCTGTCACGAGCTATAATGATCCACTGAATCGTCCTCGCTTCAGGGACAAGCCTTTTCAGCATCCTTCTCATTCAGAGCTTTTGTGAAGAACTCTGACCATCTCGTTTGCTGCCGTTCTCGTGTTCGCTTGACATCCCGAAAGATCCAGTCCGTAACCGCCCTAGTCGGTCGACACTAGATCGCATACCGTGTCCGGTCGTGATCTTCGATTTCTTGGCGTAATCAACGGCATCCCTGAACTTTATTCGATGACAGATTCCCTTCTACAACTGCGGTTCCGAGCATCGTCTTTTCCAAAGCGCGATGAATAACGCTGACAGCATGTTCAACCTGCTTTCGTAGAGGCGCACACGTCAAAGCAGGAAAGACAGCACCGTCGAAAAGGTGATCGTGGAGCCTGATGTTCTTTGTCTTCTTCACTACTCCCACGACATTCTTAAACCAGACGGCCACACGCACGCTATCGCGCGCTCTAGGGGCTCTAGCCATGAGGAACGGAGCCACATGAACTGATTTTCATTATAAACCTATATCGGATTTATGAGTTTCCGCTCAAACCCCGCCCCCTGTGGGCGGAGTCTGGTCCTGCCACCCACCATGACTGTTCCCATCCCGCCGCCCATACTCCTTCCAAATTGAACTTTCTGGGTCCACGGGGTCAGGAGTTATACTTTTCCAAATGCTTTCATAGAGCATTGCATTTTTAGAGGACGCCCCGCCCATCGGGGGTGGGTCTCCCCACTTGGATATAACTTACCAGTGCACACTTCTAGCCACCTCTGAACCCCGGTTTTGGAGCCGTCTTGTGACTGAATTTGAAATCATGGTCCTCAGTGTAGCTCATTTCGATGCACGCCACGCCCACTGTGGGCGGGGCTCCGCCAAGCTGATGTGTGCTTTACACTTCTCGGGACATGGCCGACCCATCCCACGCTTGACCCGGTCCCTCCAGGCAGATCTAGAGGAGCTAAGGAATTTCGTGACAGACATACATAACGACAGACAGACGACAGACGAAGCGCTTTATAATAGGTAAGCAGGATGCTCCCAACGTGGCGCGTTTCCTGCTCAGCTCCGGAGCTAGGTCGTTCATTTTTTAACTTCCCCACCTAGGTACACGTAGCTAGAGCATTCAGAGATATTCGTACCGTCCAGCGTGAAAGGAGCATCAGGAACCGTTCCGTTCTTCATAAACATCGTCTTTCTTAGGTTCAGTTTTAGGCCGATCTTTCCACAAGCACTGTTAATTTCGGACAGCATTCGTTCCGCCTGCTCGATGTTCGGTATTATAAGCACGATGTCGTCTGTAAATGATGCAAGCAGTAGCTGTCGACCTTCACTCTCATGCCTTCCCATTCCATATGACGCATGACATTCTCGAGAGTGGCACTGAAAAGTTTGGGCAAAATGGTATCGCCCCGTCGAACCTCTCTCTTCACGTTGATGATGACTTCTTTACAGATAGCGAGTCCTGGCGTGAAGTTGTTGTAGAGCTCAGAAAGCATCCTTATTTGTTGAGTAGGAACACACTTGTTGCTGAGAGCTTCAATTACCGCTTCTGTCCCGAAGCTATCAAAGGCCAATCGATGAACGTAAGACATAACATGTGGCGAGCGCGACCATGACTCTGGTCACGTTTGAAAAACCTTTCCCGATTGTTAAATCTATGTTGCAGTTATCTATACTATTAGGTTGGCAAATAAGTCCTGCGACAAAAGATTTGAAGGGTTAAAAATTTGTATCAACGGTGTAAACACGGTAGCGGGGGTGATAGACTTGTAGGACATTCCCCGGGCAATCAGCATATGAGTAAATAAGGGCACGCGTGTGGGCTTTCGCAGCATCACGGTCAAGAAATGGACAACACCAGTTTCGTATCATCACCTTCTACCAAGCACGCCAAGGAAAAAACGCGGGTGTAGCGGCTCGAAATATCAGCAATCTATTCGATGCTAGCGCTGCTCACCGATCGACGGTCAACAATTGGTTGGATCGCTTACTGCAGGAGATACTAGCCTTCGGAGTAACGCAAGCATCGTCCCTTAATTTAATGGAGGTTGAAGGAATCCATCCACTACGAGTTGCTAAACGCAGACTAGATGGACACAGCTATCGCTTGCCTCTATGATCCCCTTTATTTGGCGATCGGGGTTAGAGAAGGGCGATCAAACCGTAAATCAGGTCTTTACAGAGGGACAACGCATGTCGAAAATTCGCTTTAGACCCACGTCAAAAGTTCACCGATCCCGCTTGGTTCCAGGTTACTCATCAGTCGTACTATCGGAGTATTTCCCCTTTTAACTACCATGTGCTCCGCCTTTTTGAGCATCCCGTTGTGGAAAAGAAATTTGTAACTCAATGTGACCCAAAAACGGCAGTAAATTACTTCTTTGAGTCACAGCTCCCTCACTCCTGAAGAGATGGCATCAGTGATTGGCTCAAAGAATAAAAGACGTTTGTTGACTTCTTCGGTAAATACTTTTCCAAAAATTGACTGATGAAAATATTTAGAAATGATTTAAAAAAGGTCACTATTTTGTCGCAGGACTTATTTGCCTACCTAATATTAGTTCAGAATGATCACGCGACAACGATGTCCTTTCGTGGGGAACTGCACGGGCGCGGGGATCTTCGGCTTCGTATCCCGCGCACAATCGACCGTCTTTGGTCCCGGGCATACATATAATGCCGCCAATCCACGTCGTCAACCAATCGGTCACATCCGGCACGATCTCCGCCTTTTTGCCTCGTTGATCTTGCTATTTGTGTTCAAATTATAATCCAAGTTTTGTGTTCTAGTTTAATTACCCAATTTTGAGGTAAAGTAGCAAGTCAAACCGTGTTGTGTTCTACATACGATTCACCCGCGTGGCACACTAAACTAAAAGACAAGCGTTTGGACGATCCCAATACGGCAAGATATAACAGCATTTTGTACCCACGCAATACTTCAATGAGTCTTGTAATACAGTGCGTTTCAGTGGTATTGGTCCACCCATCATTTTAACAATTTTTTTTTCTAGCAGAGCTGGCCCAATTTAGCAGCACACATTATCAGATTCGTGACTCAAGAAAACTGTGAACAACATCTATTCAGGCAAGCAAGTCCACAAAAAATTCTTTAGAATCATTTTTCTGGATCTCGACCGTTTCATATAACACGTCCGTGATTACTGATATTCATGAAGTATACTGTTGCGTTTGTATAAATACTGTTATTTAAGTGGATGTATACTATGAAACGGTCGAAATTCGGAAAAATACTTATAAAATATTCCTTTGTAAAATTGAAGATCTGAAAACCTATTTCCCATTGTATTCTTATGCAGCAAATTCCCTGATGCTACTAATTTGGATCATCCCCTTGAGAACAATTTTTTTTGAGATGAGGGGTGGACGTATACTACTGAAACGCACTGTAGTGTAGATATGATCGAATGTACTGAACCCTCTCCGAAACCCTGCTCGCATAGCTGTCCTTCATCTAAGATTCTGCCAATCCCGTTTAGATTGACGCGTGTGAAAAGCTTGTAGATTACAAACAGCAGATTGGGCGACAATTCCAATATCGTCTGGATCTCCCTTTTTGTACAGCAACAAAGTCTTGCTAGTTTTCCACGACGTGGGCACTTTGCATTCCGACAGGTACAGGTAAAGAGCCTAGCTAGAGTCTTGACAATGAGGGGTGAAAGACTCTTCAGATGTCCAATTTGATCCTATCGGGACCGGGCGCGGTACAATTCTTCGTCGACGTGATGGTATGTCCAATTTCGGGAGGGAGAACCGATGGAGTGATATATTCGTCTTGCCTAAGAGGGCGAGTAGGCAGGTAGACGTGGCTGACGAAGAGGTTCGAGCAGAAGTCGTAGATGACCTTCTCCATTGCCCTTCGAGATGCAGTAAGTGTTCCGTCAGGACATGTATTCAAGAGGGATCGGAAGGTTCACAGGCCTTCGTATTTCTTTTGTGATTGCTGCCAAAAGCTCTGCTTCACGAATTCCACCATCTGCGCCACGTTTAACATCATTTATTCGCACCATTTTCCACTCATTGCGTGGAAGGATCAGGTAATTCGCTATGACCACGTATTCCAAAGTAGGAATTGAGAAAATAGAAAGTCTGCGGTTCCAAGTGAGCCTTTTGTTTTTCGGGCAGAGATGTTAGATATGGCGCCTGCCATACCTTTCAGAATAGCTCTGTTTCCTGAAACGAAGAGGGAAATTACGCAAGAAACCCTCTGCGAATCCGCGTCCAGCAGCGGCACTTGCGACAATACTTGCGCTTTTGCCTGGGGCATACGCGTGACAAGAAGTGGATATTCCTGAAAAACATTCCACTTTACGTCGCATCACAAATGGCAGGGAAAAATGTACAATCATGCTCACGGGAATAATGAAGATCAATTCATATAAACAGCAGACATGTATACACCTCGCTCGTAATTCAAACTTAGTCGCGAACGTGAAACTTCAATGGCGAGGGTTGTATTTGTGCTGCAAACGGGAGAGTCTCTATCCCACTCGATCAGTCAATCAACCTTCAGCATAACGTAATCAGCAGCCAGCGTTGCTCAGGCTGGGGGTCTTGTAAAGGCTTAAGATGCGCAGGAGTGGCTGCTTCCATAGCCCGCCGCCCGGCCGGCGTGAAGGCCGAGGCAGTGCTAGGAAGAGGGAGAGGCGACAGTACCTTCCGACGCGGTCGCGTCGCGCCCAAGCCCCTTCGTAAGGCGGAGGCAAATTGTTTTGACCTTGTTTCTCTTTGTTTTCAGCCCTTCGAGGAGGCTTGGGCGCGACGCGACGCGTCGAAAGGTCCTGTCTGCCTCCCTCCCCCCTCCTAACACTACTTCGGCCGGCTCGCCGGCGGACTATGAAAGCAGCCAGTGAATGTCCTCAGTCTTATTGAGGAGTAAAATGAAGGAAATAAGTATCCGGGACGCACAGGACGCCTGGTGTGGAGTAATAGGCTGTTTGTGCCTCACTCCGAGCTCTGGTTGTTCGTTTTACCGCATGTACGCCATTCCACGCAACAGCGAAGTTTACAAAGTATTCCGCTGTATGCGCTGGTCAGAGCATGTGAAACTGGAGGTTGTCATAGTGAATGTAGACGCAAAGTTAGGGAATCAGCGTTTCAAGATATTCTATTCTCTTTTAAATGTTCCGGTCACCATTCCTTCCCTCCGAATCACCTTACGTCTCTATCCATACCACCCACTCCAGCGCTTGCAAGACAATTCATCACCGACAGTACGGACACGGCTACCTGGAGTAGAGCCATAAATCCACCCTTTCTAGGCGAAACTAAAAAGCAAGCGCGTTCCTTCAACTGCCCGCTCAACGACAATCGCAAATTCACAGCCGCAGAATCCACGATAGTCTGTCATTGCCCTTCGAATGATACTGAAAAGGATACCGTCAAACTGCGCTGAAAAGCCGGGTCGAAACGGCTCCCTAGGAGTTGATGCGCAGCGCAAACTCTGACCCCTTTACGGAAACTTCTCAAGCAAAG
Organism: Haemonchus placei; assembly: GCA_900617895.1. NCBI lineage: Eukaryota > Metazoa > Nematoda > Chromadorea > Rhabditida > Trichostrongylidae > Haemonchus > Haemonchus placei. The sequence goes on from UZAF01017523.1 coordinate 10,152, forward strand.
CCTTCGGACGTATGCGACGTATGCGCAATAGAAGACGCCATGTTGCAAGGTTGTTACCACTGCTCTAGAGGCGCACGCGCGACAATTCCATGGTTCTCAGCGATAGAGACCATCGGAGAGGTGCTGCGCGATCGACATGCCTTGACAATTCCATGACCAGCAAACGGAATCCATGTTAAAGTTTCATTTTGAGTTTGCGCGGCAAATACTCCATTGTACTATCAACGGCGGTACGAAAAGAGGACACCTTCGTGCTTACTGGGGTTCTCAAATACGTAAATACCTTTCATCCCGTCCTTCTATCAACCATGAAGGGCAGCGACATTTACAATGAATTCCACTGGCCAGGTTTTGAACACATATTTGATGTGATTTTCATATGGTACAGAACCTTATTATTGGCGCTTATAGCGGTGGCAATAACCCACTGATATCTTACGTGTGTATAACTTCCGTGGAATTGCACCTTCTTCCTTGGCATTGCGTACAGGGAAGGTAATCCGCTGTTTTCCTTTGCGCATACTCTATGTTAGCAGGCGTCCTCAAAGATCAATATACCCGTCGACAAATAGCGGCAAAAAGAGCGCTCAGTCATGACTAATAATCAATAAACAATCACGAAGTAGTCAAATTAGAGTGCGTCGCCATGAAGCGCATAGTCACCAAGAAATCAATAGAAAATCTGATTGAGGGTACAATATCAAGATGCGCCTGCGCCATAATTATTATCAAGTTACAGAACAAAGAAGAGACTTCATTATATCCTTTAACCCCTTTTTCAGACTTGCGCCGTGACTTTCGCAATGTTAAAAAAGAACTGACTCGTTTCCGCCGAAAAATAGACAACAAAACACGAGAATTGAGTGAACTGCACCGAGCCCTGCCACCTCTTGATCCAAAGGCCTTTACAGGAACGTCCTTGACCTCCGTCACGAATTCTCTCCCTGCACTGCAAGAACGATCGAATTGGACAAGAGGATCGAGCCTTGCGCCAGTCAAAGGACAGCTACGAAAACCGTCTGCATGCATTTGCGCTACTGAAGCTCCTAGTGGAGAAACTACGAGTCGAGATAGCCTCTATCCGATCGCAACTCTACACCTTCTTCACCGTTCCTGCACTTTTATGCGCCACACGAGCCACTAAGATGGATGTCTGGCGCGCGTGGATGGACGCCCCCCATCGAATGAAGCAGGACATCCGCTCCTAAGACAGCCGGATGACATCGAAAGAGTGGCCACAAACTACAGCAGCCTGATCGATATCGCCAAATGCTCATCAAAATCCGTGCGTCAGTTACGGAAAAATGACAGGGAGATAGCTCGAATTTTCAGTCGAAGATGCGTGCAGCAGTGGCGCAGCTTCATTCCGTTGGGATCAGCTTTAGTCCATGGAGCAGCACTCGATGCAGCCGACCACATTCAAGAGGGCATTCAGGTTGAAGAAAGAGACGAAGCCACTATCCATCAAGATCAATATTCGCGTCACCTGTCGCCTGCGCCTGAGGGCACAGCGATGCAAGACCAAGAGCAAGAGATAATTCAAGAAAATGTCAAATTCCATGAGAAAGTCGAAGCAAAAGAAGCACTGGCCGTAGAAGAAATGGAGAAAAAGCGGGAAGACGCTTAGGAGCGCATGGGATTGGAACAGATGCGCCAACGGATAGCACAGCAGATTCAGTAGCTCGAACAGCCTCGCTCTAATCTCCGCCATATCACTGATGTTTTGCGCCAACGACCTACTTGTCCACCGAGAAGATACGGGTAGAGGAGCGATCAGGCACGAGGGTGAACAACGTAAGACGTGCGCCTTCTGCAGGGCAGTGAGTAGACATTACTCAGATTTGAGCGGCCAATAACAGACGTTTCTAGGCGCCGCCGAATGCTCGACGCAAAAGAGGCGTGCGAGGAATGTCTCGAGCACTGTAGGACAGGGAAACGTTGCCCGAAATACTGTGCAATTCTTCCATTGCGGCAGTTATGAGCACCACTCAGCTCCATGATAAAAGCGAGGTGGTAACAGAGAGGATGGCGAGGGCACGGCATTGTTTGGCAGAAGCGACGGAGCGAATCGAGCAGCTGGATTGTGATCTACGCTTCTTTCAAACCTAAAAGACTTCTGGGCCGAGAGTATCGCAGTTAGACCGCAATTCTTGTGATCTATCGCTTGCAGGGCATCCAGCATTAACATCCGACTGGATTTGTTTTGCTGGAATCTTTCAAGGGCTCTGCGCTTATCTGCTCGATCTTGCGCGGCCATGCTAACGCTCGTATGAGTACGCTGCATGCGCAGTAAAAACAGTTCTTCCTCTAGAATGCAAGTTACTGTCCCTTGAGATTGTATTTCTGTTTAGTTACCGAAGTTTGAGGAGGAATAATGTTGATTTGTGCCGTGTGTCGTGGTTGCAACTGTGCGGAAACAGAACCACCGGTATCCCTTTGAAAAAAAGCAAGGAACCGAAGAAAAATCGGAAATGCAATTGAATCTGAAAAGCAGAGCCCCGGGACCGCGTATGAAGTCATATAAATATTCAGCATACGACTAAAGAAAGACGGAAATAGGGAAATAGTAAAAATGGCACAGAAAGGAATTAACCAATGCTGATACAAATGACTGACATGAGACAAACTGACAGAAATTGTGTCGGTGATCAGGAACCAGTGTCTCTAGTTATAACGAAGGGGATCGAACACTAAGTTCGTATCAGCTCAGTGCATGAACTTAAAATCATAGTGAATAAAAAACTCCCAGAAATATAATCTAAGCAAAGCAATAATCTTATTTCAGACCATCCCAAAAAAAAAAAACTACCTTGACCTGATCCGAAGCAGGGTCCGTTTCAAACGTTTGTTTTCTCATTCTCTTCCGTGGGCTTTCTTCAGTATTCTCCATACCGCACTAAAATAACGGCAAACAAATTTCTCACATGTGAAATTTGGAAAGGAGGAAATCATTCTTTGCAATGCAAGAATCTATAGCTTTTTACGAGTGTAACACCGCCCGATTCTTTCGCTCACCTCCAGTTTCCTGAAAAAAAATTCGGCATAAGGTTATAAGGAAATGCAAAATGCAAGGAGTACTCACCGTGGCAGTGCTTGCAAAGCAGGTTCTGAGGCATATGTGGCCATCAGCGCTGACCTATTCGCTGTGCTCGAAACTTCCACGAGGGATGGTAACCGTCTCTTTGCAGAACCTTGCAAAATATTCGAGCTTTCCTTTCTCTTGCGCAAAATACTTGGACGAGGAGGTGTTGATATATGTTGCAAATGTTGCGAAGGAAGTCCAGGGGAGCCAGCAGTTACACTGCATATTGCTGTAATCATAGTATAGATTATTTTCAGAGGAATACAAAACTAACAAAAATGTGAAATAATGACTTAGCTTCTTTATTGATTCATATTTCCAATAGTGTCCGAACAACACGTCACGTCAAAGAGATAGGGTACATGCAAACAGTAATTATCTGTGGTAATATCATGATCGTCGACGCACTTGCTGAGTGTGTGTACCATCGTATACATCTACCCCTACATTAGAGCAGTAACTCAGCATTACACGAGCGATGCTAATACCCTGTTGCATGTCGACCAGCCTTCCGATAAGGTGGACTCCTACCAGAAGATGGGTCATATTTCGCATGCAACTTTAAATGTAGAACTAGGTATAAGACAGGGTTCGATGTATTTTTTTTACGGATTTAGAAGTCAAAACAGGTGAACAGGTTTCCCGAGGTTGTAAGTGCTCAAAACTGGCGAGCTCAAAGTATGGACACGATGCCAGATCAAATACACACTTGTCCATTGACCTCGCCTTGAAGGATAGTGTTTTTCCTCTTTGGATGAGGTGACTAATTGTTAGTCGGGTGGCGCCTTTTTGCCATTCAGAAAGGTTGTATATCTCTTTGCAAACAAGTGAATTAGGTGGTTCAGTGGGAATAGAGACTTATTCTAGCGAACCACAAGATAACCTAAACGTGGTTAGCACACACAGAGTACTGACGAAGTCCTCATAAGGAGCGGGGTGACCGTGGATTCTGTCCTATGCAAGAATATCGCGCAGGGATGAAGGGTTTCCTCAAAACAGAGTGTTCTGTTCTTAGGAAACCTCAAGTTCGATCCCTGCCGAGGCAGAACTAAGCTCAAAAGAATCCAAAAACGATGTCGGTCCCTGCGCCAGGCTCAGGTTGACAGGCCGGCTGGGGGAGGTTGGAGTCACAGAAGGAATCACCTATAAACCGGACCTAGAAACGCCGCCCAGAACCGATGCTCAGTTCTGTCGACAGTATTAGAGGACTAGCGAGGACTGAACGACGTCGGCCAAAGAGGTTAGGTGAAACTGGAACTCTGAACGTTGAGCCTCCTAGTGGAAAGTACTGAGAAGTAGCTGATCTGATGAAGCGTAGGAATATTCAGGCTCTATGCCTTCAACAGGCACACTAGAAAGAAGCAAAGGAAACAGAAATCGAATGTGTCGAGTGTTCCTAAACAGAGAAGTCAGCAAACGAAATGGCGTGGCCATTGCAGTAGCGGAGTCCCTTACAGACTCTGTCTCCGCTGTCAACAGTATCAGCGGTTGGATCATGGCGGTGAGGACAAAACGAAAGATACTAGATATTTTTATCCGTGCACGCACCGTAAGCTGGCTGCTTCGACCACGAAAAGGAAGAAACCTATCTGGGCCTTGGCAAGGCCATCTCATCAGTTCCAAGAGGGGACTATTTCACCATAACGGGTGATCTGAATGGTCACCTTGGTAGTGAACGGAGAGGCCTCGATGTTTCATTATGTTGCATTGTATCAGAGTGAATCACCACAACAGAACATAACATAACGGTGCTGCACATTTGGTGCATCGGCAAACAGGAACTAGACGTGTTGCCCATTTATTTCCAGTCCCTGCATCTCTCTCGAACGGGTATGGGTACATACGTGCGTCCGAGGATGCGCGCGGCGAATTGGGCGACGAAGTTCGTGACGATTTGAACGATCTAGAAACTATCATTGGGACCCAAATTCGAAGCAGAGTAGACTAGAAGGACCATATGACCCTACTAAACCACTCTACGCCGAGTTTGTGCCCCGAAAATTGGCGTCAGTGTCTACAAGTCGTCACAATCTTCGCTGCGCAAGTTACAGCGCGCATCCTCGGACGCACGTAAGTTCCGTCCCCCCTCCCGCACTGACAAACCAATCAAGCGGTTAGGTGACCACCAATCCGCCGCTTCGCTCACAATGCTGGCCCACCACTACCCTACCATGGCGCTTTGCTTTCAAAGAAGTATAAAAAGGGCTACAGACGCCTTACAGGCACAATTCACGATAATTTTGAGGCACCTTGTTCTAAATGAATAATGAAAATGATAGTTCACAAAAGTATAAGAGGGGCCAAGAGACCGTGAAATTCAGAGAAATATGAGCTCTTAAAAAAAGTAAAATTAGGGTTGAACGAAAATATCAAAAAACTGCATGTAAGGGTAACTGGACGAGCTGTTGAAATGGGCGCGTCATTGCACAGAACTGCCTGCAAATATGCTGCCCTCGTGCAAGGTGTGGGTCCTAGTGTGAATGGTGCAACTTCCACAGCTTTTTCAACGCTTAAGGACTCGTCGGCCTTGGGCGTGTACGTTGGTTAAGCTGGTTCTTGAGCCCTGCATTGGCCGGTTCTCAACGCTTCAGCGTCCCTTAGTCTATCCTTGGTGATCACAAGTCCATTCAAGGAAGTAATCTCAGAACCATTTTGAACGGGAACTGTGCCTTAAGCTCTCATATTGATACATATCGAGCGTTGGCCCATGAACCACAATATCCTGCTGGGAATGCATCGGCAATGGAAAGTTCTCGAGACCACCCTTTGAATTTTTCTGAAGGTATTTAAACGGAATACTCGGAAACGAAAAATTGGAGCCCCGAAGAGTTCTGAACCATAAAAACTTTTTTGCCACTAAACGCTGAATGAAGCAGATGCTCTCTCAACAGCGTTTAAAACTCCCGTTGGAGAGGTGAAATGCGAACATAGACGAGTTCTGAGCAGAAATATCTCCAAACAAGAACCATGACAGCTGCTACTTAAGACACGGCGATGGTGTTGGGAAAGGTTTTGGGTGAGCCCCCCCCCCCCCCTCAAAGATGGTTTTAACAACAGGCCCAGACACGCATGGATGCACCTCTAATAGGCTTCCTCAGCTGAATATTCCCTTCACTTTCTGATGAAATTCCTAACTTTTAGGAGTTCTGGGATGTGTACAATACAATGGTCTACCAAAATCTGAATGCTACGAAAAAATAACACCTCTGATGGAGAGCCTTATCGGAAAAGTGGTTAAAGCTGTTAAAGGCATACAAATGATCCCACAAAATTATCAATAGATGATTGACACCCCATTGAAGACACACGATACAGTAACTAATGCACACGCCACGGTTCCTTGCGATCCTGTATGGATCGAAACCATATTGCAAAAACTTTCTTTTCAAGTTGTAGAGGAATTCTTGCGCGAAAGTTAAGCCGGTAAAACCCATGCCATTGGCGAAGCATTAATCAGTGATCATAAAGAGACACGCGTTTATTGCGGAGCACCTCACCTACCTAGACCTAGAGCACAAAATTTTAATCTTGTTCAAACACACGCGGAAAAAGCGGATCGCAGAGGATTTTGCATCTTTTGGGGAGAACTGACTGAGGATGGTATAAGCATGCTCACGCAAAAAATGCTATGGAGAAAAGCTCGTTGGAAGTGTTTTTCAGGCAAATATAACAGCATTAGATGTAAACCCCCCAAATGTAAACGCAGTGTGAGCACAGCAGCTAATGGCAATAAGCTACACTATATTGCGTGGTGCACAATGTGTACCAAAGATAATGCGGCGTAGTGTTAAGTTAAGGAATCATTTTCAGAGATTACAAGGACCATATCATAAAACTTATATCATCCAAGGACCATGTCGTGAAGAAACAGTGGAAAGTTCGTGTCAGTCAAAGATCGAATCCTGGGCGACTGTGACTTATGCACACAATATTATCGCCATGAAATGCACTCCAGAAACAACGGCGACAAAGGTAAAGCTGGGTTTTAAAAAGGGCGATGATAGATACCTATCGTCATACTGGTTGTGGCGGCAAGAACGTCATAACAAAACTAACGGGGTACTTCACTACTGGCAGCGTCCATTCCGCGCCTTCGTCGAAACTGGGTCACACCTTCCACTTCGAGCGCGGCGCCACTGCAATTTCGAAATGACATTACAGCAACACTAAATATCAGTGGAGCAATGATTTGCACTGAACCGTGTGATCTTCTCCTTAGGCTGACTCTTCTAGTATACCCCACTGAGAAAAGCAAAGTCTGTCAGAAATCGACCGCCGCGTGTGATGGCTGCGGCGTGACCTAGTCTCAACGGAAGTGCGTAAAGAAGTGCACTCCATTTCTACTCGGGACACATGAGAGCAAGGGGCATTTTCGTCCTAAGTGCGCAGCGACACACACCCCAACTTGACAGGCTAAACGGCTCACATTTACCAAACCTATCCCCTTTGTGGATGATCTTCCTCAAGCATCCCTACTATATATAATCTACAAGTTTGGTGTGTCTGTCTGTATGTATGTATTGTATGTATTGTATGGCATTCTATGTATTGTATGGTATTGTATGGTATTGTATGTATTGTATGTATGTATTGTATGTAATGTATGTATGTATTGTACGTATGTATGTATTGTATGTATTGTAAGTATTGTATGTATTGCACTGTATGTATTGTATTGTATTGTATTGTATTGTATTGTATTGTATTGTATTGTACTGTATTACATTATATTATATTATATTATATTATATTATATTCAATTACCTTACATTATATTATATTACAATTGTATTGTATTGTGTTGTATTGTATATGTGTATGTTTGTTTGTTTGTATGTTTAACGGGAAATTCAATATTACCTGAAAAACACCTTCAGAGTTCGGGATGGGTAGAGCCTGAGATGAGACCAGCAGAGCACATATGAACTCTGCGGAGCTCCGCCCACAGGGGGCGGGGCAAGTGCCGGAATGGGCAGTGCAAATAACCAAACGTCTTATTTCGCCTTCGAAAAGGACCAAACACCGGGAAAAAGTAAGCAAATGTGAAGATGGGTCAACAAGTCGGATGAAAGAGACCGATCTGCTGTGGGCGGAGCATCCTCAAGATGGGCGGTACTTTTCGGATAAATTCACGACTCGATTCAAAAAAGGCGTGGAGGCCAGAAAAAAAATAAAGGGGTGACAAACACCTAATACGTTCTGAGCATACGTAACCTTAACTAAGCTGCGCCTACTATGGGCGGGGCGTGCATTCAAATAGAAGGCACTTTTTAGAACTAAGTATAACTTTGTTAAAATACATCCTAGAAAGCGGAAAAAAGGTGATTGGAGGTTATAGAAGATATGTGGTCAAAACATCAAAGTAGGCGGGGTTTGCACCGAGGTGGGCGGGCTTAAGATAAAAACTCACGACTCTGTTTAAGAACGTTCTAGAACGCGGGAAAAAAGTGGTAGGAGGTTAAAGAAGATATGTGGTCAGAACTCCAAAGTGGGTGGGGTTTGCACTGAAGTGTTAGAGCTAATATTAAAAATCCACAATTCTGTTCAAAAACGTTTCGGGATGTGGCAAAAAGGTGTTAAGGTGTAAAAGAACAATGTGGTCAGATCCCGCAAGTGGGCGGGATCGGCACTAAAGTGGGCGAAGCTAAGATCAAAAATCCATAATTCTGTTTAGAAACGTTCCGGAATGCGGCAAATAGGCGTCAATGGGTAAAAGAACAAATGTGATCAGATCCCGCAAGTGGGCGGGATCGGCACCAAAGTGGGCGGAGCTAAGATCAAAAATCCATAATTCTGTTCAGAAACGTTCCGGGATGCGGCAAAAAGTCGTCAAGATGTGAAAGAACGAATGTTGCCAGATCCCACAAGTGGGGGGGGGGGGGGGGGGGGTTGGCACCAAAGTGGGCGGGCTCAGATCAAAAAGTTAGTCTGTTCAGAAACGTTTTGGGATGCGGCAAAAAGGTGATAAGGTGTAAAAGAACAAATGTGGCCAAATCCCAGAAGTGGGCGCGGCTCAGTTCAGATTTATGAAGTCTCTTCAGATTCGTTTTTGAACGCGGGAAAAGGGTGTCTGGAGGTAGTAATAGTAATGTGGTTCATAGTCTGAAGCGGGTGAAGTTTGCAAAAAGAGGGCGGTGCTGAGATCAAAAATTTTGACATCTGTCCTTCACACTAACCCTGACCACATAGGTGTACAACTAGGGGATACCACTAAACCCTTGCGAAAATTAGGCTAAAGATTTTCTGAAAGTTAGTGCCCATGGGTCCACACACAGTAGTCCCTTCTACACGAGAGCAAATGCCATATATTAACTTAAAATCTCATAAAATAAATTCTACATTGACCCCGGCCACACAGGTGCATACCCTATAGAGACGTGTAAATCCCTACAACTACAAAAAGGGGCTGTCCCCGAAGTTAGTGGTCATGGCTATACACAGCCCCACTTTGTGGAGTACTTTTCGTGACCATACGCAGCCCGAACTAAACAAAATTTCGTCAACTACATGGACTTGAAAGGAATATGATTTGGATACATCAGCCTCTGAAATGAAAATCTGACAGAAGTTTTCAGTAGAAAAGACCACGAAGGCGCTGCCCTTACAAAGTTAGTGTTCATGGCTATACACAGCCCAAATTGAAGGAGAACTCTTCTTGACCATACACAGCATGAACTACACAAAATTTCGTCAACTACGTGGACTCGAAAGTAATATGATTTGGATACAAAAGCCTCTCAAAAAAAAAAAAATCCGACAGAAGTCTACAGTGGGAAAAACCACACAGGTGCATACCCTGCAGAAATGAGTGAATCCCTACAACTACCCAAAGGTCCTTTTCTCTCAAAATTAGTGTTCATGGCTATACACAGCCCCACTTCATGGAGTACTTTTCATGACCATACACAGCATGAACTACTCAAAATTTCGTCAACAACATGGACTTGAAAGGAATATGATTTGGATACAAAAGCCTCACAAAAAAATCTGACAGAAGTCTACAGTGGGAAAAACCACACAGGTGCATACCCTGCAGAGATGAGCAAATCCCTACAACTACCTGGAGGCGCTGCCCTTACAAAGTTAGTGTTCATGGCTATACACAACCCAATTTCAAGGAGTACTCTTCATGACCATACACGGCCCAAACTACACGAAATTTCGTCGCCTACACCACACACAACCCAAACTACACCGAGTTTCTTCGACAACATGGGCTGCAGAGGCATTTGATTTGGATACATCGGAGTACTCTTCATGACCACACATAGCCTAAACCAAACAGAACTGCATCGATCGCACGGACTGCAGAGGTGTTTAATTCGGATACATCAGCCTTTGAAAACAAACTGTGAAAGACCTCTACAGTAGCCCCGACCACACAGGTGCATACCCTATAGAGACGTGTAATCCCTACAACTACCGAAGGGTACTGTCCTCTCAAAATTAGTTTTCGTGGCCACACGCCACCCCAATTCACATGAGTGCTCTTTGTGACCACACACAGCCCAAACCAAAATATTTGTTAATTAAGATAACAAAAGGTTGAAGTTATTGCTTGATCAAGCCCCGTTGCCCTTGCTGAAGAGTATTGTGTATACAGAAGTGTTTCGTTGATAAATCATGTTTCAAAATCACGTGTTATATATATCATGCTAATACTCCAGCCGAGCTGCACAAACTTTTCTATTGCACATCAAACACCCTTCTTGAACTGCTTGCCGGTCAGCCCGAATTTTCGTTATCTAGCGAAAAAATTGCACGCTCACCATGAGACAAAAAAGGTACCCGCTACAGAAGTATCAGGGAACATGCTCAGATGATAAAGGTCTATAAGGGAAATCAGAAGCTCATGTGGCTCCGTCCCTTACGGCTAGAGCCCCAAGTGCACGCGATAGTGTGCGTAGCCGCCTGGTTTGAAAATAATGCTTGTAGTTGTTATCGCTCCGGTTCCGGTGACATTATTTACATAACTCTTTGGTCCGGATATATTTATTGTTAGCACCCATTAACCTATTGGTGACCGCACCTTTTAAGCGTTACTGTCGGAGGAGCACCCTAATTTCTCACCCATTCTTTGATATGAACTTTCATTGAACTATCACAGAAGAAGCTATAAGTCAAGCACAAAGCGTACGTGCTACGTTGTGGATGACCTATAACTTCTTCGGTGACATTTTGATGGAATTTCATTCAATGAATGAGTGCGTAAAACAATATTCACTGTTACTTTATTGGGCTCTACAGAAAATAGGGAACTGCTCAACTCATCTCAGAGCCTTCACGGCTTGTGGGCTCCGGACCCAGTGAAACATCATAAAACTTTGTCTAACATGAGGTTTTGTCCCCAAAGACCCCCTCCCTTGAAGATAAAACCCTCATGGATTGATAGATTGGCTAGAGGCAAATAGCATTGTTAAGCTAAGCCTTGTGGGACTCTCAATTCGAAGTGTTTCCGGCAAGCCTTCCTCTCCGAAAACAATTTCCAAATCGGAATGAAAGTCAGAGAGCTGGAGAAGATGCACTAGCTGCCACATCTCTGAGGAAAAAGATCGTGCTTATAAGTCGTGCCAAAAGGGTTTCATCACAAAAACATTGGTTCGAGTGTTTTTCCAAACTTACACGTAGTATAAGTATTGACCAGTTGATAACGCTTGATCTTGGTCTTTTCTATGTTGTATTTACATGAACTCAAAGTCTATATGATGCTTGAAAAAGTCAAAAATTTTAAGAACGTATAATAAATAATGTAAATACTACCGTGGCTCGCCGGTGGGCCACGCGGTCGTTAATGGGTTAAACCAGTATTGACCTCCTTCCTCAGCTGATGAAATCGATCGTGCAGCTTACCGCGACAATCCTCTCATCATTCTGAAGTGTCATAAGCTGGCTTGCACAAAGCCTGCAGCAATGAGAAACGTGTGCCGACAGACCATGGAGCTGTAGCTGTGGCCGTCCCATCTTTCCTGCTCAAGCATCGTCTTCCAAATGAACTGTCATTTCATACATTCATGCCCGACCAATTCGACGACGGAATACGTCTTATATAGTACGCGCAGACTGCCAAGCTGGACGCAATCTATGATACACTTCAGGTTCCAACCACTTGCCTCGAATCATGGTATTCACTGACATTTACTGAACATGATTCCATAGTGCTACAGCGCCCCCTCATGTACTCTCTTTCCGTCGCATCCCTACATACTGCGTCGCTATATGCCCTCGTCTTTTCCCTACTCCATCGCCCATCGCTCTTCAAGACACTTCTATTATTCGTATCACTCTTCGACTAGTTACCTGTATTCTTCTGCACTTAATTCGACTGCAGCACTGATGAGTTCGCCCTCTGACCTCTCGCTGAGCCAGCGCATCATCATTCTGCCGACCACTATCACGTTGTTTGCGTAACGTTGTTCGTCAACCGATATTTCTATTCATAACGTGGTTCGGAGCAAGTGTGCGAAAATGCAGGAGACCAAACCGACGTCAACCGAGGAATTCAGTACATCGGTCGAAACAAGTGATACCTACAATTGTGCTTTTTTGTCACCGTCACACATTTATCATTGGCTCGTGCCGGGTGCCAACTCTATGGTCGCACGGTCAAGGACGTGACTCAAGAACCACGCCGCCAGGCAAGACATTGCCTCGCTGTCTTCGCTTGTAGCCTGTAAGCCTGTTGTTTGCTGTTTCATAAAGTTGTGTCAAATTTGAGTGAAGCAATATAACACAACAGTGCTGCCCAGGAGAAGATTCGAGGTGGACTCGGAGGTGACAAGGTAGCATGGTTTTGGAACAGTGGAGTTCAGAAAGTTGTAGAACAGGAAAAAGGATGCATACGCTGGCAAAAGACGAGATCGTCAAAGGACCTTTTTAAGTAACTAACTATAGAATTTGCAAGAGGCTAGCTGAAATACCGTCAAAAGCAAAGCATACGGGACTGGAAGCTCTATGAGAAGCTCGATGGTCGAAAAGGAAAAGCTCGTCTTCCGGCTGGTCAAAGCGCGGCAAGAGGCTATTCGTTCAAAACTCCAGAGCAAAGAGGGCTGTGAAAGTCAGTGACGGCGTAGAAGTGAGGAAGCCCGGAGAGGAGCTCATGTGTACATGAAAAAACACTTTGATAGATTACTAAACGATGAATTCCAGCGCGAATGCAGCTCTCAGGAAGAAGCTAAGGCTGGGCCCGCCGCACTGTGGACAGAGGATGACGTGTGCAGAGCAACATGGAAGATGGAAGTTGAGAAGCCAAATGATCGGGGTAGGGTAGCGATTGAGGTACGGCAGGCGCTCGAAGAGCACGGGATCATATGGCTCATCCGGTTCCTGAACACCGCGGCAACTAGAGCAAGAATACCAGGCGGAGGAGCAGTAACATCATCCACCACCAAGAGGGTGCGGTGGAGTGCTCCAACTACCGTGAGATTAGGTTGATTGCGCATAATATGGAGTTGTACGAGTGGCCAGTTGACTCGAGACTGGTGAATTGGTCCGGATCTCACAGTTGTTTGGGCTCATACCTCAAAGGCCTACAATTGATGTCATCTTCAAAGCTAAACAAGCGATGGAGGAGTACAGAAGAAAGAATAGACCTTGCGTTCCACTTGAGAGAGGTTTTCAATCCCCTTCCGCCACATTCCTCTAGAGAACGCTCCGAGAAAGGAACGTTCTGAAACAACAGATCTACATGGTCAAAGGCACACCGGTGGGTCCACACAACATCCACTCCATTCAGCCTAACTGAAGCAATAGTTGTCACGGTGGGGGTATATCAAGGATCAACTTCAAACCTGTGCCACTCCCTGCTTAAAATGAACGTCTTCAACAAAAACTCTGAATGCGCCACTGCGAATGAGCGGAATCGATATTAGGGAAAAGAAGAAAGATGAAAGAAGAAGAAATAAGAAAGAATAAGGAAGAAAGAGGAAAGAAAAAGAAAGGGGAAGAAAGAAAAAGGATTAAAGAAATAGAAAGAAGAAAGAAGAAGAAAGAAGAAAGAAAAAGAAGGAAGAGGGAAGTGATAAGAAAGAAGAAAGAAGGAGAAAGGACGCTTGATCTCCTGACCTCCTTTGTATAACGCGTTTTATGATATGAACTGTATTAAAAACTAAATTTTGAAGCAAAATTACCAAACAAGAAAAAAATCACAAAACCATCTCGACGATTGCTTTGAACGCTACTGTAACTCGTATGATACCTTTCCAAATCAATTCACTGATCGGCTTCTACCCGTTCTTGTTTCAAATCTTCTGATGCAAAACACGGTAGCGAGCTCAAATTCCTACTTAGGCCGAAAGCTAGCAACTAGTTAACGTCTTTGTCGGTAAATGCATTTTGGAAAATACTCCAAACGTACATATGTCCAGTCGAACCGACACATTCAGATTAGAGAGTAACAAATGGATGCGCTTGTGGTACGCGCTTGCGCAACACGATGAGCAAATGAAGAACAAATGATATGACAAGCACAGTAATAATAGCGTTATTTCACGCATATGTTTATATTCGACTAGCAACGAAAATCTTTTCAGAGATTGGTAGAAATTCGGATTTTTCGTAAGGACCTCTACAGCGGTATTTCGAGAATGTATGTTTAAGAAGATATGCCTTAATTTTATTGGTAATGATCTGACCTAACAAGACCGTGAGTGATTTTGGATTCTGACAGTACAACAGGCAAATAAACTGATATTTAAGAAAACATTTTCGGAACAACTTTAGAACGACTTCCATAGAAAGGTAAACACTTACGAACAGCTTGAAGCTGATAAAATCCTTGAGATTCGCTTACGGACCGATTTGGTGGTATGAAGGGGTAGTCGACCATAATACTGTGAGGTAATGTTCCAGACTGAAGAAAAAAGTAGTTAATCATTAAATCAATAGAAGGAACTCCGACACTTACCCTGAAATTTTGACAGCGCTTGACTTCACTGTGTGGAGCTGACTCGCCGGCAGCCTTGATGTAGAGCAATACAGCAGAACCAACCATGATGTATCAATGAAGGAAAACAAGTTTAATTGAGCAAAGACTTACAGGAGATGGTGCTGCTGGTCGAGACAATGAATTAGAAGAATGCTGCAGCTGAGGTAAGGTCACATCTAATGTTCTTGGTGCGTGAACTGCACCTGCGGATGTGTGATGCTGCTGTTCCATTCTTAAATCAAAAAATATAGGTTGAACTCTTGAGAAGACAAGTTCGAAAGTATGCGTCAAATGGTGTTGAACCTAACCCACATATCACAAAACCTTATCGAATTCATTGCCAAAAATAGGAGCCCAATACATGTAGATGGTTGTAAAAATGTATGTGAATTCGCTGGCGTGCCATTGTACATAATGGCCGACGGAATTGTAACAATCGACTTCTACACAGGAATGAGAACTTGAAAATCCTACTTATCTTTTGGAAGTACAGATCTCTGTCCTTTTTCTCCTTTGATTGAATCAAGCCTTTTGTCCTTCCGAGATCGGTGAATCGATACCGGACTTGCCTATAAGAATTGAAGCACTTGAATACCAGCTGTGCACCGAAAGTCATTGTACACAGAAAATACGCATTCAAAGGCAATTTCTTTTATGAACAGTTGAAGAACGTGTCGAGAAACTCTAGCACCCCATACATGATACTATCCTGGATCTATCATGCTATACCCTTCCCCCTCTGCTGTTTTGATTCTCAATTCGACGGCGTTACCCGCCTTGGGAGGCGGTCGTTTGGCGCGGCCCCTCGCAACCACCTTGCCATTGGGGCGCATGGGCTCGTTAATTGCCTCTTTGGCGCCGCCCATTCGAGTCGGTTTGTGAGCTGGGCAGCTCGTCCAGCTGATTCAACCTCCTCCAATGCTAGTCAGCCTAGCCACTGCCCATCCAGCTGATAGACGCCCGATCGATAACGCC
>UZAF01017524.1:0-13278 GCA_900617895.1 Haemonchus placei
GTTACAGGGCGTCACCCTTTATTACGTGGTTCCTGCGCAACACCATCGCTGAACGAATCAATAAACTTTGATATCTTCTAGGAAGGAATTGAGAAGACGGGTAATTTCATTTAGCGAGTTAAGTGAATTATGCTAACAGGCAGCGCTAAAGCCTTCAAAAAGCCTCTAAAGCTTGATCAGAGTTTAGAATTCAGCATGCATGAGAGGATAGCAAATAACGTCGATTCACTGATGGTCCACACTTGAAAAATACTCTGGACAGCGGCCATTTTACCTTCCCAGCTCGCGATATGTTCAGCGTTCTTGCTCGAACTCCCTAGTATTCACTACCCTTTTCGGAAATATCGACACTCACCCATGGTAGACCGACTTCACAACGAGTATGCCTCGCAGTTTAGTAGTAAAAATTAGATAAGAAACTCTTAGCAGTATCAGTAGCAAGGTTTGATAAGGGCGTTGACACCTACAGAAATGGACAAAAATGAGAATGGACAAGAAGATGAATGAGAAAAATCTACAACGAGTTCCTTTCTTGACGTAACAACCACCATTGCACAGGAAAACACCGAATATTCCAACCATTACAGATAGTCTAATAAAAGACACATTCAATTGAAAGCAGAATCGATCCTCTGCCCAACTATAGATTAAGACGAACGCCGAGGGAGGCGGCAGACGAAACGTCGCCGATGGAATGCTCGCCGACTGAGAAAAACAAAGGAAAAGAAACAATTGAAAAACTTAATCTCGTTGAGTGCATTCCACTGAACAACTCTAGCTGTCCTGTTTCAAGAAGGAGAAAGAAAAAAAGCGGAAATGTAAAACTTAGAAGGTTCCAGGCTCAGCTGACGTCGCCGTGTTCATGACTCACAATACTAATCCGTGCTAAATTTGCGAATAAAGGAAATGATTCGGTGATAGGAAATGAGGGAAATAAACCGGTGAAAGGACAACGAACTGAGAGCCACAGTGAATTACATAGTAGCTGTATACAATTTCCGCTTGAAATCGAAGAGACATTTAGAGGGGAGACATTTATTACTCATGTTCAGGCATAGGTGCGAAGACACCCATAATGTTAGGCGATAACTGTACAAAGCCCAGTGATGAAACCTTCACCTTTTTGAGACGATTGCCCACAGGACCCACCAATAGAGACAAAAGTAGTCAAACTTGTTCACATATAGACAACGTTCGAATCATTGGAATGCAAGTTTCAAAAACGGAAGATCAGAAAACATCACATAAAGAAACAGAAGTTCGTTCTGCACGATTCAAGAAACTATTCAAAGAAAACCGATCGAGAGCGCTCTGGATATACTCGATGGGAGCAGTAAAAATTCATAATTATCGACTGCACGACTGTTCTAAAAAAGCTACGAAAATGAATAATTACGAAGTGCAGAAAACGTAATAAGTTCTACGGTGCCGCACAGTGTAATTCACTGTCGCTATAGGCCGATCGTTCAGAAGCAGGTGTTCATCTGTATAATGAGAGTTCTAAAAAATGGTCGAAAACGCATCGTCTAATGGACAGCCAGACGTCGTTTTAAAGTAAATGCCAATGCCGTCGCAACTCGACGTTGTTTCCAGACCCGCTCTTTGTATTTCCAATTGGAAACGCTTAAAATTGCTACAAATAGACACCAAAGATCTGGATCATAAGCCGAAAATATGTTAAATTTCCTTTTTTCCGTAGTTATACCGAGCTAGGGTGGGCTCTGGACTCATCCAATTCCCATCGGTGTGGGAATAAAGTAGGACGAATCAGTAACTAGTAATTTATGACAGCCTACATAAAATATCACCCATGATTCGCATTTTAAAAACTTTCTTAACGGGGGAACATAGAAAAAGACACATTCCTGGTCTGAATGGCCCGGGAAACCGAGTGGAGACCGGTTTTCGACTATTCACATAATCTTTTCCTGGTTGCACTTGAATTTCTTCCGGAACTTAATGCCTAATCATTCGTTCATTTCAAGAGCTCAACTCAAAAAACTTATAGCAACAGGTTATAATAAAAACCCGCACATAAAATGCTTGCTAATGGCGCACATTCCTTGTTCATTTTTAAGCGAGTGGCTAAAACGGTTAATTTATCAAATCAGTGAGACTACTGCAGTTCAGAGGTGTGCAACCGCTGCGAGGCTGCTGTTGTTCTTTCAGACTTTGAAAACTGTTACAATTGTTACATTACTTTTTTTATGCCTGTCTTCATTTACATAAAACTTAAGCTCTACAGATCGGTTCCCTTTAGAAGCAGTACCGGTAGCAATACTGCTAAGCTATCGTCCAATGGTAGAACATAGTCAGAACAAAGTATAGACGGGGACTTAGAACAGAAGAGATAGATTATCCAGCCGCAGAAAGTTGCGCAAACACTAAAATCAACCCGTAGTGCACCGGAAGTATGACCGGATCTATTTATTGCAATGAGCGTCCGATCAAAGTTGACCGGTCGTCAAAACAAGTCGAGTCTACAATGGAGTTGGTTAGATGGAAATGCCTACTTCGTTGAGTTGAACAGAAGAATGGTAGGAAGAACTAAATAATACCCATCCAGTAGACTCATTACCAGCTATAGCCATCCGGGACAAGATAAACTACACGAATACCGACTTCAGGTCAACGACGGATAAGTTATGGATCGATGAAGTGGCTACAATTTCAATGATGTAATTTTTTTTCACCATGTTCTTAGAAAGGGAAGTAAACCTGAGCCAGGATATAGTCTTCAATGTGCGGCTGCCGAGCTATTCGTAATAAATACTCTTGAAATTCGTGAAAACCAAGTATCGGGTGCTATGTTAAGCGTAGGCGGGAGGGGAAATAGAACATGGTCCCTTCAACATCATACCGCTTATTACTCCCTCTCCACCTACATCGAGAGTAAAGAAGCACCCTATAACGCCTACTTGCCCGAGTTTTTGGCTAAAATGGGCTTAAAACGTTGCGAAACAACAATTATGAGAACGATTGGATGAGGGCACCTAAGTGGGTGGTCGTGAGTGACTGCACTAAATATCAGTGTTGATCTCCAAGTAAGGATACAGGAGACCAGTGAACAAAAAGGAGACGAAAAAATGAATAGCCATAGTTACCGTCAGTGTGAGGATAGGACCGGCCCAGCCCCTCCACACACAATCGGCGTATGAGGTATGACGGGCTGTTCCTCTGACGTTCTCCACAAAAATGCTCCTTTTTTTCTATCGATAGATGGGTGTAATAAAAACACCTCGAGTACTCCTGGAAGGGCTCCCAGCAACTGCACTTATTAACGAGACTGCAGTAAAAAGGCGCCATCTGGCTAATGACGTTTATAAATTGCTTTCGATCCATTTTTCCGGCACAGCCGTCAATGTGAGAACCAATGAAGTCTGGATTTAGATTGAGAAACCACCGTTGTGTGCTAAATATTTGACAAACGATTTCGAAAAAAGACTTCCGAAACGAACAGCTGCGATCGAAAAAATGTAAATGTCTTCCAACCACCAAGTCCTAAAAACTCTAGGTAGTATAAGAAAGAGATCGGCGGAACGCAGCCTCACAAATAGATTTGTAGTAGAGGTCCGTTTGTAATAAAGAGGTGCCGCCTCGCAGTCTCTCTGCTATTCAAGATCAGTTGAGGGGCACCTTAAGGATAAAAATAACTGCCTCGAACTTGGTTAAGCACCTGGAAGTCATTATGAAGGCCAAATGTGCGCTGTCATGGGCTAATTGAAGAAATGGATTGAATTTGGTGGATCATCTCCCTCAGGAACATCCATTTAAAAAAAACCAATTAAAATTAATTTAAAAAATTCAAAAAAAGTTAGAAACCAGTCCACAAAAGATTAGTAGCTATTGAAAAAAAAAACAAAAAATATTGGAAAAGAGAAAAATGAGGAAATGCACCATTAGAACAGGGAAAGGCATTGCCCCTTTTTTCTGAGGGAAAACCTTATGGCTTCATAGAACCAGGAATAAACACAGTTCATCACTGTCCGCACTTCCAATTAAGAATGGGAACATGTAGCCGCAAAATAACATGTGTTGGTCGCAGGACAACCGCGGACAATACATTCCACGTCAAGAACTACGGTATGAATTTGGGCAGTGCTGCATTTTCCTTTCTTGTACCTCAGCTGAAGTTGATCATTTTTTCCAATTTTCGAACTAATTAAAGCGAGTGGAAATGGTAGGTAGATATATAATAATACCTAGAACGCCGAAAATAAAATTTATGTTCATCAGGATAACCCATTAAAAGGGTCCTATCGCGATTTCGTGACTATGGCAGCGGCGGCGGCCGCGGTGACTCTCGGTGATTGGCGCGAATTTGGTTGGTGGCATTATGCAAATGAGAAGGAATGTGCTTGCGGAAATGCGTGTGATTCTATACGCGCTTTTATGGCAGCGGCAGCTGTCCGAATAAGGGCAACGATGTGACCGCAAACAGTTACGCATTAAAAATTGGCAGCAGTACATCCATAGATCAGGAAATTATCATGAAACCCCCGAAAAGGGACGGGAATGAGCGGTTTCCTGAGGCATTTTTGGAAGCACCACAACAAACGTATTGATTTTGTATGCATATGACTGACAGGGCGTCAATTCCGCACACTTAGTTCTGAATGTCAGCCGCAATTTACTGAAGGCAGATCTTGTGACGGAAAAGTTACCATCGTCAGTTCCGGGGATGGGTCTAACACATCGTGATTGCTCACCCGCACTTTCTCCGAACATGACTAGACTCACAAACAGGTTGCGGTACGCGTTATCTTGACAGGACCACGATTGCTGCGGATTTTCCCGACAGGAATTCAGTCGTTTGTGCAAACAATGAATTCACAGTTTTTTCACGCATGCTCTCCAAATAACTTCAGAAATCATCAGATCTAATGCCTGCTCCTGTACGGCTCGAAACCCTAACTCATTCCCTCATAGACGCACTGTGCTAGATTTAGGGTTACAGTCTGAATAAGCATTACATAGGTGTGTAGTCGTGAGCGGTCAGCTCTTTAAGAGTCTGAAGAGTCTGAATAGTAGTGAAAGCGGCTCAATTTGATCGAATGGCAGCAAACTATGAGAAGTTTGAATGAATAGTCTTTCAATGGCAATTGGAAAACTAATTGGAAAACTGATCAGAATGCAAATATGATTTTCGAAACTTCAAGTAATCAATACGATCCGAGGTACTTTTTTCTTGAAATCGGGGCTGCAGTTGAAACTGTTCAATTGCAATTGATGAAGGACGATGGAATCGATTGTGATACCGGTTGAAGTTGCATTCATAAAGTGGTTACTACCGTAAACTATCACATAAATTATTCAGTTCCCATTAGTCTATACAAAAGATTTACAGAAATATCAGAAGGATGTAAGAAACAACACAATAATGAACCATGTATAATATAAGCTCAGTAATAAAAGGTAGAAATATGAAAAAACCAAAGTTTCTGACGTCAAATCCACGTCTGTCACCAGCGAAGGTGTCCTGCTGTCGCAAGACCCGCTAGAATTAACTATTTCGCATTATAAATCTATAAAATAGACTTGTAAGAAGTAGGATATTTGAGAAAAGTGGAATACGAACAGAAAAGGATGAAAAGGATCGATGACCGGAAGTAAATGGTGAGCACTTCGTGGTGTAGGCGCTGAATTGTAAAGCTGGTCTGCAAGTGCAGAACATTTAACGATCAGACCGTAGCATTTATTAGGAGTATAACGGGAAAGCGGATGGCATCACAATGCCGCCGCCGCTGACGGACGACTACAATGACGACGACGACGACGACGTTACAACGTACGCACGTACCGCTGCGATCGATGATTGAATGGAATTCGACATCTCTCGGGACGACGACGGACGGTATCCGTCGCCAAAGTGATTGGCGCACTGTCTAAAGTGAACAACTCTATCAACCGATGAACGATCGACCGATTTTTCTATGCAAGCTTTCCGGACCTAATCGAAAGTTCCATCAACTTCTCAAAGACTACGACTAGGTGCAGCTTAGACTGCGGTTTCCCAAGTCCGGATTTCCCACTTCCGCAAGAAAAAAACCGACCAAAGTGGATGGATACCCATTGGTTATGGAGAAGTGTGGAGTGATGGGTCTGTACTTTGAAGAGGTGCAAGTTCTATCTGTGACGAAGAAAACCCCTATTCTGCAAAAGAATTACAGAAATGTTGTCGATCAGGTTGACGGGCTGCAGAAAAACTGCAGAAATATATCAATCCAGGTTGATGGGCCTGCTGGTGGAGAACCTCTGCCACAAAGAAATTATTTATAGTCAGTGAAAGTACCGAAAATGGATTCCATGGGTTCTTTGCAGTAATGCATTCTTCAGGTATCACTGTGCAACTTTAGGTATTACTCTGAAAGAACAGGAGATATTCTTAGGTATTAGTCGTATGATCACAAGAATGACGGTTAAACAACCCTGTGACCCTTCAGGTAGTAACCACTGAGAAAAATTAGATACAGTAGATAGTGGAATTGCCTCACCTGTGCTGACTGTAGCAGGGTTGTTCTATGAAGCTTAAAATGAACCAAAAAAGGTGGAGGCTAGAGGCGAAGTGGGTGGGAGAGCAGGTAAGTGAAAATTTAGTTTGGAGAAAACCAAGGGCAGTTAATGGGCAAAGGAGTTAAACATGCAGCTTCATCGCTCCCTAATAATATTGAAGTATAACTTCTTTTCCAGGCGATCCCACTTGAGAAACGCGATTTGAGGACCCACAAATTCCGGTGGAGTATATCATGTCCAATTCTGACTATCCAGGTAATCGTTCCTCTCCTACTGTAAACCAAACTCGTGGAAGATAAAATTTGGAAAAGAAACCTCCCAGATCCAATCGTATGGCATAAAAGTTTTTCGGGCCCTACGCTACAGCAAGCTCACGTTCAACATAAAAAACGCTCACTCAAATGACTAATTACAGCCCACACAACCCTTTCCTACCACCAGTGGCCCCATCCTATTGCCACCCTGCTACTCACACAAACTTTCGTGCATTCAATTCTTCGAAAACTGAGATAGAGGCAATTCAAGGACTTCCGATAACTCAATCATTTCAGTCAAGTTAATTTTTCTGGAAGTTTAGAGTCATAAACAAGCAATGAAATAAACAAGTAAACAGATAATATTGAACGATAGGTAAAAGATTAATAAATTAGGAATCCGATTGTGAGACTATTATGTGCACGCAATGTTGATTGGCATCGATGTGAAGTAGTAGTCTAAGTGTACTGAGTAATCATCCTCGGAACGAATGGTCATAAGTGGCACAAACTGGAACTGTTGACGATGGGATTCTGAAGAGGCCGAGAGGGATAGGAGAGAGAGATCAAGGATTGAACGGCTGCAAAAACACGGTTGTTGACAAGAAGTTCTAATTCGCTATGCAAAGAGTACGGCTTGCTGTCGTACTCCTGATCCCTCTTCACAGCAGTGTATTCCAAAAGAAATGATGAATGCGAAAGATAAAAGAGACACCAGATGAATGACTGGATGAATTGCTCGTCTGTTGAGTACCGGTGACGGCGGCACATGCTCGTAACAAAGGGCTACCTTTATGGTGTCCGCAGAGGTAGTGGTAATATCCAGTGTAGTCGTCTTTGGCTACGAATACGGGCGACACAGATCGATATGCTAATTGCATAGTGACCCCCCGAGTCGTTCGACTCAGCGTTCGGCCAGCTGCTAGCTAAAAGGGCGAACGACCTTTGGACGTCTGCCAAAAGCTATGGGTGGCCCGCGGTCCGCGATGGCTCTCCAGGCCCTCCCGAGGACCCTCATCGCGTTTCGCTGTCGCTGCTGCTGCCGCTTTAATTCCTTAGCGATTTCGGGGCCAGTCATTCGAGACTTCCTGCCATTTTATAAAATAATGCTGAGGTATGATGAAATCCAAGAGAAATTACGGGTCCAGGATGATATTGTTCAAAAACAGCTATTATAAAGGGGGAAACCACTTAACTTTGGAAAAAAAGTCTCACAGAACGCTAGGAAGGCTCATATTGGTCTTGGTCAATTGTACAACTGCCAAAAATTCATTTGAACAGTCATTGTGAAGCTAATGAAAGATAAGGTAACCTGTTAATCGACCCATAATTGATCGAAAGCCACGGTCAGGCTTATAAACGGCCACTCAAGTCGCTTGAGAAGACTGTAATCAGCTTAACCTCTAAAAACTTATCAGTAGGGACAGTCAGAGGTTCAAAAAAATGGGGTATGAAGAGAAACTGGGCTCGGAGAGGGAATAAAGGGCTTCACGTGTACTTTTGAGATACTCGCTGTTCTTTATGTGATTGTGCCATAAGCACCTTTCCGTAATTGAGGAAGTTGAAGATGGAAAAATGGGCTGGAAATCCGGCGATGAAGTTCGCCCTCAAATACGGTATGAGCCGGACATTTGAGCGTAGTCAACGCACCAGGGTAACTTTCACACTGCGAACAGTAGCGAAGAATAAAACTAGCAACCAAGATAGTACTTGGGCAGAAGAGGGGCAGAAAAAAAACATTTCCTAGAGTTGGTGAGTTCCCTTCTCCACATTCTGCTTCCATTCAGAATCGTAGGATCAGTTCTGTGGCCTATACAATGACTTGCTGAGTTCAGCAGATTACACGCCAGAGTACAGTGTACAACGGCTGGGTACAGCGAGTCTCAAAGACGAATCTGCTTTTAATTCAGCGACCTCGGGTGAATGGGACATTTGTCTGAGATGACTTTCGGGAATGGATCACATCACCGGAACATAGGTGTGGCAGTGGACCACGTAGGATCATCCTGGCCCATGAGGCCAATGTAATAGGAATGTAGGAAAAGCAGGAAAAGAAGAAATGAATACAAAAAGATTCAGGCAGACCGGACACGGAAGCATATTGAGTGGATGACTTGTCCAGAAAAGAGGAATAGACTCTACCAACTCACTTTGTCTTACTTTCCTACGACCTTAGCCTTTGCAGCCAAGGCAATAGGAAGGTAGGATATATGGGAGATGAAAAAAGTTTTTCAAAAAGATTCAAATAGACTGAGAAAAAGAGAACTGATTTCGGGAATCAGCAAAAAAGAAACCAAAGAAAACGGGTCTACGGAAAATCTTGCTGATATGATTTGACGAAGGAAGTGAGGATACAGAAAAACATGAGTTTCAGGTGGGACGAAGGTACAGGATAAGAAGAGGAGGGGCATGGAGTAGAAGGATATGGAAAAGCCAAAGACTGCGGAAGAACGAAGTTACAGACTTGGAGACTCAATGAACAAATGGAGAAAAGGGCTCGGATTGTAAATTTGACGAAGGATATGTGGCATACGGACGGAAAGGGCAGACTATGTAGCAGAAACTGAGAAAAGAATGGAATGCAAAAGTATTCCCACAGACAAAAACCGAAGCAAAGTGCACAAGATGAGCTAAGCTGATTAGATGGTTGGCAAAAGGCTTGCAGTTCCAGCTAAAGTAACGAATAGACTCTCCTAAGTAGTTTTCGTCCTAAGAACCCTTTCTCAAAGGTACGATTCAGTCGGCCCCATCATTCTCAAGGGTAACATTAATTCTTGTCAGGCCCGGATTAGGGTGGTGAGTGATAGCAACCTAATCTATTAAGGCCGCCTTCAATCTCGTCCTCCCCCTTGTCAAAGACGTACCCAATTCCTCGGAGGGAACAAGATAAAAGATGCCGTTATGTTGGGTAGATATCGCCTTGAATTGATACAATGTAGGGCTGTCCACCGGAAAGGATGTGAAACACTGACAAGTGGCTCTGTTACCATGATCCACGTTTAGATTCTCCCAAGCCATATGGGCCAGTCTCAAGGTATCATCAGGAATGTGACAGTGCTGAACAACTCGTCGGATAAACTTAAAAGCCATAGTAGGGACGAGTTATACGCATAGGCGAACAACATTGTTTTGGAATTTCCTTGGATGCGTGGCGCATCCCAAAAAGGAATTTATATTTCTGAGAAAAAAGTTATTGTTAGCGTTTGTAGAATAGCCTTTGAGCAGGTACTGTTGGAAAAAAGACGACATTGCATTGTCTTACTAACGACATCCATCCAACGAGGACAGACAGATAGGGAATAGGCTTAGGTATAGCCCTATGATCGTATCATTTTTACCTGGATGACATAGATGACCTATGAATGTAATCGAATCAGGTCGATGATGTATTGAAGGAAGTTTTGGGCCGTTCGACCCAGGGGGTAGCGGGAGAGACTATCATCTCCCTGTCTCTCTCACTGTTGGAGGCACGCGTGACGTAACCTTCTACTGGAATCAATTCGACCAGCCGCAGAAGGTCGAACGGACAAGTAAAAAGAAAACCGATCGGATAGAAGGAGCGAAAGAAAAGTAGGAACAGACACAAAGAGAGAGAGTGAGGGAGAGGGGAAAAAAGACGAAAAGGAATGTGTTATTGTTGCTGCTATTGCTGGTATTGACCTCGGCCTTAGTGCATAATGGAGTTCTAGGAAATGATGTACGGATTGATAAGGTAGGGGAGGAATGACTATGTAAAGAAATGGAACAAGAATGGGAAAAGGAGAGAGAGTATAGCCACCAGTGGAAAACACGAAGGGAATGCTGCTCCGTGACTGCAACGTTAATCAGATTGAGAGACGAACGAGAAAAGGAAGGGTCTGGCGATCTGACTAACTAATGCGAACCAACTTGGAGGACGTAACCCCCCTTATCCCGTCAAATCACCCACACGGATAGTTAACCCGATTCCTAGTCAAATTACCAGTAAAACGTAACGAAATAGTCCTGAACACATAAACCCCCGAATGCGGGAAGCGACCTCCTGCGACTAATAAAAGTGAATGACTCAATAAAATTATGAAAGAATTCCTAGAATTCGTGTTCTTCGGAGAAAAACAGCTTGGCTACTTTGAAGGTTACGATTTATTTTGCTTTTTATAAAAATTTCCACCAAAATTTGCAATAACCAGTTTTCAAAGGTAATTATGAGAGAGAGTATTGACTCATACATACTCCGCGCTATAATTATCGCTGGCAAAATTGCCATGTTAATAACGATATGAATGAGGCCTGGCCATTGCTATTGTACTGTTCTTACGCCACTTGGCGTGTACCCACTGTGTGCGCCAAACGGGCGCCAATATGCCAGGTTTGTTTAGTGCAGATATCAGATAACACATTCTACTGTTTGCTCAATAGCGGCCTTGTTCAAATGGGAATCTTTGCACTGTTTTGGTTTCCTGGCAAGATAAGCCAGAAGTGGGGGAGGGGTTTCTCTTTTCCTAATGTGAACTCAGAAGTATGGGTAACCCTGAAGTTCCTGAAGTTACTTATCTAGCACATGGTGATGGAACTTTTCTGACCGCTAGTTATCAAAAGAACCACTACGCTGAATTCATTACGTGGACCTTGGATCCAGGAAGAATTGGACTTCCAATCTGTACTTGATTCAGCCCATTACTAGCTCAATTGTCCTGTAGTAATAGGGACAAACCTCTGGCCCCGGGCTAGAGTTGAAGCGCAAAGAACTTCACAGAAGCACAGAGAAGAGCATTCCTTAGATCAACTTCCGCCCGGGCCACGTATGACATTGGGGCTGAACTGCTGCTTTAGTTAGTCCTCCCTCTTTCCCAGTATGTTTACCCGATTCCTATTTACAATTAGCCGTTCCAATCAGCGACCCAGAAGAATAATAAACGATTTTTTGCTTCTAGATGCCGAAAAATGAGTTAAATCCTTGGAAATTTCGAAGACAGGGAAGCAGAGTTTCTGCTAGACAGAAAAAGGAGAATCCGTAGGGGTTCAGTAATGAAAAGAGCTCGGAAAATAGAGCTGCCAAATAGGAAATGAGAAATCTGATGCGAAATGAGCAGCAGCTTGGCTGAAAAAAAAGGGTGGAAACGTTTTTGCAACCTAAGCCGTCTTTTTTTTGCGGAAATGGAGAAGCATGATAGCCTCTCAGCCTCCAAAGACCTCCTCTTTCTCGGAAAATGTGTAGCTAGGCTAGGATCGAAGGGTTGGGGAGAAATAGACCATCAGAATTAGGATTTGCTGGATTTGCTTCAATGGTGGGGTGAATAAGGTTAGGGGTGAAAGGTGTTGATGCACAAGTAGATACAAAAGTATTCAAAGGTTCCTTCAGTCACCAGAGGCAAAGACCATATATTAAAATCTAATAAAAAGGAAAAAAGAAGTTGTCCAGGATTCCGGAAGTGTGTTCTCACATGGTTCCTGTGCAGAAGAGCGACAGAGCGGTATTACCCATGTCACTTCATGATATTCATTGCCGGGCAGTGGTGCACTTCATTCGACTTGCAGAATGCCCATTCATTGTCAATCAGCCTCTCTACAATGGTTCCAGGGAATCGCTCTGGGATTACGCCCACTAATCCTAATCCCCTGAATGGTTATCTCGTAAGGGAGGGAAGGTCGAGGAAGTGTACCCTTCAATGGGAAAAAATTCTACCGAAATGAATACGGCAGGAATAAAAGACTATCACGGATCCTCTCAAATGGGCCAAACTTCAATAGTGAGGTGAAGAAGGGTACCCCGTGCTCGACCATAAAAGCGCAGAGATCCTGTAATTGAATATGGGGCCAATACGGGGCAAACGTAGCTGTCCACCATACGCAAGGTTCATATTATTGTGTCTTCATTCCGGAGAAGATTTCGACCCTATGAGTTTAGGTGGGTAGAGGACTATATATGGACTCGATCCGTTTCAGTACTGACGTCAAACGACGCCTCTTCCCGCTGCGCTACACCGTTACACTAATACACCTGCAAACGTATATTTCTGAAATATTTTAAGTGTATAGTAGCTCAGACGGCACTTTTCGGAATCCCTCTGCTTTTTCATATCAGACACCCGGATGGTATCATTTTCCCTCGTATTTCAGTATTCAAGCTCATATTCCCTTCAACAAAACGCATTACTTCATCGTCGTAAAAAATCCTTCACTCTCACCCCCACATTCTCTCGAAGCCAAATAGTGCAATCGATCCCTGAAAGTAAGAAAAAAGCGGATGCTTAGTGCAAGTGCTCGAGCCGGGGCTAAGGCACTGGTGTAATGCCGAGGGTAGATGGCACCAATGTCCGCGTGAGTTTTGGAGGTCCAACTTGTCACCTCCAACGCTCTTCGACTGATTGATGAGGTGAAATCGGATTGGGAATTCCGGGCGAGTTCACACGTAACCACTGTTCCCACCGATGAGTTTCACAGGCGCCTACTGTTGCGAAAAAAAGTAGACATTGCATATGGTTACCGTACCGTATACGATGAGGGAAAAAGAAAAATGGGGGGTTATGAA
>UZAF01017524.1:15306-29562 GCA_900617895.1 Haemonchus placei
GTCTTGCTTTACATGCGGAACTGCAAAGGCTGCCTCTTCTTTGACAGCGTTCTTTCGCTTCCCCAATTGCGGATTTTGCCCTAATTAATCGAACCCTGAAACTTTATGGCCTGCTGCCTGTATAGCCGAGCAAGTGAAAATTGCAAAATTCAGAATCGATTACACCCATAAATGAGGGACAGTGCGCCACCTGCCATTACACCACCTTTGCCCAAATCTGCCATCACAAGAACAAAGCCTGCCCGAAGTCCTAATCGACTTCAATCTTTTCTATGTCAACTGGAAGACAAAAGGGGATTCAATCAGAAAAGGAAAAGATTTCCATTCTAAAGTTGAACCAGTAGATAGTGTAACAATTTTACAGTTGGATTATGCACGCAGACGCAATCAACCGCCAGGGTGTTATTTTTTAAGTGATTTTTTTTGCCTCCTAATGGGTTTGTTGTGGATTTATGGCTCCATCAACATCGTAGATGTGAGATTAAGGACAGTCAATAGAAATCCACAAGGGGTCCAAGGCAGATTTCACGATGGAGCTAAAAAATACCTAAAGAAGATCGAGAACACCCAACACGAAGGAGGGGAGGAACGGGAGGCTGAGGGTTTTTTCATCCACATGGTCCACCCCCGCTTATCCACTCTGGCTGCTACCAAATGAGAACAGAAAAAACTGAAGGTCATTACAGGAAGCAAGCATAACAACAATGCTGAAAAAAAAGCAGAAAAACGAATATTTGAAGGAATAGCAAATAATGTGAATGTCGAAGACGTGGCGGAGACAAAGGGCGTTTGCCAACCCAAACAAACGCTTGAATAAGCTCGAGTGAAAGCTTTTTTTCTCTTCACATTTTTTATTCCCACTCCTGCCAAGTACGCCCTTTATTGCACGGTCGACGGCGACTAGGTACGAGAGCTGCAGGAAAGGGCAAAACACTGACTCGCCGCGTTTGCATAAACCTAAGAGTACGCATTGACGATTATGAAAAGTAAATGCAGGAGCACTCTACAATGAAAAAGCACTCCTGAGAACTCAGTGATTCATGAGTGTTGGGAAGGTCAGATTCAGAAATGACGGGAGGTAATTATGCAAACTTTGTGGATCGTGCCTCGATTTCAAGTTCTTGTTCAACAGGGAGTGTCTACCGGCGTCACTTTAAACAATTTTCTGAACTCGCCCTTACCTTAAAAGGATGAGAAGAAGTAGTATAGGTCTGGGAGGCATCGTACAGATCCGCAGTCACGTTTGAAGGCATTTCGGATTTTATGATAACTATGGGAGGCTAGTTACCCTACTGTGACACTGTGACACTCTCAAGGTTCTTGAACTATTGACATCAATGCAATTATGGCATTACCACTAATAGGGCACGGGCAGTTAAATCGGTTTCGCGACAGTCGCCACGCGCGGCAGTCGCGGACTAGTTGTCTCGTTATTGCAGTTCTAGCGCTATTCATAAAGCTCAATCGATATGAGATTATCACTTTTAGCATGTTTCTTCCGTTATTTCTTTTGTTCCTGTATTCTTATTTTCTGCGACGCTTCGGCTTCACTACGCTACATTCCTTCGCATGCGACGTCGCTTTCGCAGCGGAGAGCCAAGTTCTATTCAACTGCGCACACCCCTTTGTTACGCTCCCAATGAGCAATCCTTTCTACTATCTGCCCCATCCCATGAACCCACTTTTCAGTTTACCATCTCAGTTAGTTGGTTGTCTGGCCGACAGTAAACTAAGGCAACGAGATGCCCGAAGATCTAGCTGTTACCTGGCAGCAACTAGCTGACGCCAGGAGGATGATGCTGCTCACGGATTTCAAAACATGCATTTGAGAGCAGCGCTTCATGACTGACCTTTCTTCCTTTCATAAATCAATAGAAAAGACGGACAGATAGAAGAAATGAATGTAACGATGTTATTTCATGTTCCAAGGCCGCTAGAAGAAGCTCTGTTTCTGAGTTCTGTGGCATTGCACTGGTACGTTGGCAAGAACATCTTGCGGACGAGTTCACGTGAAATTCCACGGTTTCCTCATGTGCACTACGTAGCGCGTTACGTAGCTGCTGTGGGGTGCAAGATGTAGTTCGATACGATCCGGAACTACGATGACACGTAGTGACATCTTTTGAAGGAAATCCGATTGTGAGCTGAGAACATTTCCAAAAATAGGTGATGAATACGTACGTTCACTGTTTCGCAAGTGGAGCACCCATGGCCGCTCTGGATTGAATCCCCCAATTCGATACTTGCCCAGGCAAACCAGACATTCTATCCCTTCGGGGTCGGTTTATTGGTACCATACTCGTGTGGGAGGATAAAGGCACTGACTTGTACATCGTGTGGCTACCGTATGTCGTTGTGGACCACATACGCATTCAATACGCTATGATTTCGGACGAAAGTCGAAAGCGCACCTCAGGAAAGGACCGAATAACGCTAGAAAAAAATTTTTTTTCTTACCCCACAATCAAATATTCATTTCACCACAAGTTTTTTATAATTTCTTGGCTGCAGTGAAAGTTTTGAAAAAATAGTTATTAACAAGGAGAAAATTTTAAAATTATATTAAAATTGTACCAAATTTTTATAAGATAAGTAAGTCACAAAAAAATGCTGTGAGCTAGGAACAGCTTCGGATCGTAGACTAGACGCACAGTTATTCAAGTGGGAGAGCGCTTTCAGAAGAACATTAAAATGAAGTAATCAGTTTAATATAGTTTCAGTACTGCTATAGCCGCTAAAATGGATGGATGAAAAATGACAGAAAAGGAGACCGTACGCTTTGGAACTTATGACTGTTGGTATTGTAAGAAAAAAGATCCGGAGCAAGGAAAAGAGGCAGTTGAAGGCCAGTTTTGATGAAAGCTGTTTGAAAGCCGATGGAGCTCCGCAATAAAAAGTAATTGCATAGGTTGTTTCCTAATAATAGTAGTTCTCCAAAACGTAAAGGCGATTTAACCTGCCTTTCCGTTTTGGGCCAGTTTCCGTGCAGGTACACGTTCTGTTCACGAAAAAGGTAATCTTATTTCAACGTTCTGCACCATCTATAGTTATACTTGGCTAAAGTACACATAAAAAGATGAAGGATAGAGTTCTTGACTTTAATGAGACCCGTTTTCCGGACAAGCCAGGCATTAGCCCTCCACAAAAAGTCGCAGAGACGTTTTGGATGCGTATGTGGCCTACACAATCTGCACCATCTATAGTTATACTTGGCTAAAGTACACATAAAAAGATGAAGGATAGAGTTCCTGACTTCAATGAGACCCGTTTTCCGGACAAGCCAGGCGTTAGCCCTCCACAAAAAGTCGCAGAGGCGTTTTGGATGCGTATTTGGCCTACACAATGAATGGAGGTGGTCATTCGATGTAGGACTCAGTGGCTTTATCCTCTCAGACGATTCTGATACCAACCGAGCGACCCCGGAAGGATGAAAGGCTTGGTTGGCTTGGGAAGGAATCAATCCGGACCCCATCCCCCGACCATGTGTGTAATGCTGCCCCTTTTGCCACTACACCACATCAACCCATAATGTATACAAATATATTTTATGATTGAATGTAGCTCTTTACTTATTAATTTTGATCATTTTTCCAGCCTTCGCCTTCGGTTTTCGATGAAGACTTTCCGGAGGAAGTCCTGTTAATGTTTCGGTAGAAGGGGTACGGGTGAACGAGGAAGGAAGAACGAGAAACGAGTTTCACGACTGCGCCGTTATCATTTCGGTCCCTATCTTTCATAGCACATTACTAAAGGTTAAAATCGAAATTTGAGTGGAAGCGGAAAACACTGGTATGCATTTCTTCATCTGAGAACTACATGTGCTCGCTCGGGAATCTACTGGAACGTGGGTGGTTGTGTAAAGCGTTTTCCACACACATACACACACACCCACAACTGCGAAAATGAAATGACACACTCAACTTACTGATTATTAGTCATTGGAAAAACACTACTTCCAGCGAAATTTTTCTACTTGCACTTATTGTAGCTACCACGGGAGGGTACTGGGTGGTACAACAGTCAAATAAATTTCTAAGAGTTGGCAAAAGCACTGCCATGTTAGGTCACCCTCATTGAGATGCAGAAAACCTTTTCAAATAGCGTTTCATGGAAATCAAGAAGGACATCCTAAACTGACTTGTCCCCTGGTCCATTAAATAATCTATATAATAAGTAATCAAATACTCCCATGTGGTAATAAGGATTCAGGCCCGAGAAACGTGTTTCCAGGGTGGGCGTTGGGAAAGGAACCATCAATCGTACATTGGTATCCGAGAAGGTCGTGCTTTCCTAGCCTCACCTGCTCCGTCGCTCAGCGATATTTCGGTCTTCTCTTTAATGGATTTACAGATGGCGTTCAGCCCTATCTACCTAGTCCACTCACACTGACAACCAGATCACGGCTCTTTTTTCGTAGAATAAGCTGAAAGGCAAAAGGATTGAATAGAGCCATAGAGAATGATTGAATAGGGCCTACGTGAATTATTACGATTTTTGTACAATCACCGATGTCATTTTGAAAGAAATAATCAAGTAGAAAGGTTTGAAGTCGTTAGACCGTCATGGAATCAGCAGCAACTTCTACAAAGTATGTCAGTTCCGTCGTTTTTCTCAAAAAACAAACGAGAGGTTTAGTGTTATTATGGAGGCTGAAAAGTCATTTGAGCTGAATCAAGATATCTGTTGAAGTAGGATGTATGGCGCATCCCAGAACGAGATAAATCTCTATTGAGAATTTTAGATATCGAAGTTGTAGTCAGTGGTATATTCTTTGTGAGACAAAAGTTCAAATCCTCCCATACGCCGGAAAATTTCTAAAATGATCCTGTATTTTTTGGAAATCAAAAGCGGCGAGAGCAAAACTGAACGTTGCTCAGGAAATAAGGTTTCCGCCTTACTTTATTCACATCATCTTATAATTCATCTTCTTTTCGTGTATATGCAGAACGTCAACGAAACATGCAAAACTTGTGGGGGTTTCGCCCATATTCGTTGAGTGACGTGGCTCACCAATTCGACAGAAGAAAACTGATAGCGAAAATTGAATTAAACTGAAAATCTCTGTGAAAATTGGATGAAATGTATGGAATACTCGAGAGAAAATTCAGTGAATGATATTCAAAAATTCAATATCTATTGATAATGCATGATGGAGAACAGCATGCAGAAAGACAGCTTCAACCAATGAAACCACATGCCATCTGTTCGAGATTGGTTCCCATTATAATTCCCGGAAGTTAGCACCAAGCTGGGGCCTTTCGGGAGTGCAGTGCTCCTTGCTTTGTCAGAACGATCTCATTTTTCTGCCCTGAATGTTGAGGCCCACATATATCGTAAATGGGAGGTTTTCAGAACAAAAATGATTGACAGCCCGAGAGCATTCTCAAAAAGCGAGGAATCGAGGTAAGTGAACAAGCAGTGGAAGCAAAATTTATGAACAAACGGTCTACAAGGGGATCCAGATGAGGCCGTTTTGGCTTGGTTCGTTCCAGATCTACTTCCCTCGGTCAGTTGCTAAAGAAGGAGGATTCACCTGATCAAAGCAGGTTATAATACAACAAAATGGGCATACACACGTGAATATATACCTCAGAAATAGAGGGCGCTTCAGAGGCACAGGTGAGGGCTCGTGTGGTGTAAGGCCCCTGAGCGGTGAAAAATGATTAAATTCATCTGAAGGCCAAGTGGGACACGCTTTGAGGGCTTTGGAGCCTAATTATTGCACTTGTAACACCCCTTGTGCCACGCTAAAGCTTCGCACATGCACTTTTCTGCTGCCGATGGAGAACTCTTTTCATTAAGCACACATTCATTTATTCAAACCCATTTCACCATTAGGTACTGCCCTAAACGTCGTCCCTACTGCCTACGGTACTACTTTATGCAAGAATGAAAGTAATCAAGCCGCCTATGCATTCGATCTATGCTCAGTAGTGCTTAACTGGCCAGACTGGCTTGATCCGCTCATAGTGATCCACAAAAACCGTAGCTACTGACCTGGAACTACAATAAATTTCTGGTGTGCTCGTCCAATCAGGATTGATAATCTGCACATGTGGAAATTGTTTTTTAGTTTTATGAATTTAAGGTGGAAGATTATCGGTGTAAGCAACATTTTCGGGAAAGCCGGGGGATTGAAGCCATACATGTCGTTCATCCTGACTCTCTTGATCACCTCCGAAAATTCTTCCCCATCAGGAACGTTAACTGATAAAGTATTATGAACAATCGACAATCGGACCTCTTCAAGCAACCTTTCAGAATTTTTTTAGGATGTTTTCCAGATAGAACACACAAACTATACTCGCTTCCAAGTTGTCAGCGAGATGTTCGAACTCTGGTTTACTTAGAGAGGATGGGGACTGGTTACGATAAAAATAGAAGTCTAGTTGTTCCTTTATAACCCACACGAGCCATCATTTTACGTTGGCTCCCAGAATCCTGTAACCCTAAACTATGAAATCAGGCTCATCCTCATCCCACTTATTTTGTTAGTATTTCGCTTCGAGATGAGTATAAAAATTAAACAAAGGACTATTCAGCGTGAAATTCCAGCAACCACATTACGTCTTGCGAGACATTTTTCAAATGGGATCCCACAGAGGACATGTACACAACCCACGAATTCTTAGGTGACTGTTGAATAGAACTAGCTGATAGAATAAGTAAATAGCGACTGATTCAGAAAAATACAGGTTTCCATAGCGACGACAAACTATGACAGTAAGAGAAGGCACTTGTTCCACCGGAAGTGAGGCGTATGTGACGTCACGAACACGGCAGTGTGACCCAGAACATAAAATGAACTTTGAAAAAGGAACCGGAATACCATAGACGAGATCAGAAGGGCAGGAACCAGATCGATAAATCAATAACTCCCTATCGAGGAGAAGTTCCGAATGGTATAACCGGCTCGATGGTAGGGGCCGTCGTCGCAATGGACTTCCGGTGTGATGGCGGCGGCGGTGGTGGTGGCGGCGGCGGACGAGCGCTGTAAAGTCAACCCTTTCCACCACCAGCACCATCACCATCATCGACACCATCCCCCCATACATATTGCCATCATCGACCCAGCTACATAACAGCGAAGACAACATACATACAATGTAGCAACTTGGTATTCAATCGATCGGTTATCGATTGATAGGTAAAGGGTATGTGGGGAGAAAGGATTATGAGTGGGAGGGGTACTTCGGTGCGATAATGTGGATGTGACGTAGCGACGAACGATCGAATACATGAGAGATAAATTTCGATGAACAACGCGTATGAACTGAATCGGAACATAGCTACTCACAAAAATCAATACCCATCTAATACACAA
Organism: Haemonchus placei; assembly: GCA_900617895.1. Classification (NCBI taxonomy): domain Eukaryota; kingdom Metazoa; phylum Nematoda; class Chromadorea; order Rhabditida; family Trichostrongylidae; genus Haemonchus; species Haemonchus placei. The sequence continues at coordinate 22,631 of UZAF01017524.1, forward strand.
GGAAGGGCGATGAGATCGTGAATCGGTCCAATAACTCAAGGCGTATCTACTGGGATTGCGCCATGCTTTCAAACTCTTAGAAATCCTTTTCTAATGGCAAGCCTTACGAATTAGTAAAGACCGTTTCCAAGCGACTTATTGCTTCTGAATTTCTACTTCAAAACCTCACAAAGAAGAATTCAAGATTGAAACCAACACGGAGACGGAGTTGACGCAGTCTATGGAAAAATGAAGATGATTCATTACTACCAATTATTATTAATATTAATTATTATGAGCTAACCGTGTTCAAAAATGTGAAGGTGCGAACAATGAAATATTGTCAATGAGAGCTACGAAATCGATCAAACAATCGTTTGGATTTTAGCAATGAATTTGCCAATCTCATTGTGTACGTGACATCTGGGCTGTTGCAAAGATAGCAGGATGAGAAATAAATTTATGCTTTGCTCCCTTCCAGGTTTTTCTAAGGCAGATTCCTAGCTGAGGCCTGAGACGGAGACAAAGATTACATTATAAAGAAACTTGGAAGACACAAAGCTATTAATAATAGAATCCTTGCCCACGTTTCAAAGGCGAAAGATCTCAAGCATAGTGCATGCAACTCTCCTATACTATGAGACGAAGATAGTAACATCTAGGATGTTATAACAGCCAGGCCAGTTTTATGGGGGCGGAAGTGAAGCGACATGTGGGTACCCAACGGTGGTGAACTTTACCCGAGCCCCATGGATTGGTAATACAATGGGCTGAAAGGGGCATTACAAAGCCTCTGCTTTGCTTAAGAGCTCAAAAAAAATGTTGCTGGCATAATAGAGACCTACACAAACGGGGTGAAGCCGGAGAGGAACGTCTCTTCCTCAGGGATTTGTAACGGCGAGGGGAGGAGAGTGGCTGGCAGAAATTGTTCGGAAAGAATTGCAATTTTTTATAACCGAACGGAAAAAAGAGGAAAAAGAAAGCAGCCAGCTAACGGCAAGAAATGAGGAGAAGCTCCACATGGGAGTGGGAGCACCGATTCTCCTCGTTGCTGTTTGAGAGCATGAAATTACGTAATTTCCGCTCACAGTCCTCAATGATTACCCCCACATTCTTCAAAAGTATCTGAGATTTTGTCGTATCATATCAATATCGTATCAAGGTATCAAATGCGCCCTGGTTTGGTTGGCTCCGCCTCCCCGCGTTTCAGAAGCTGATCCGCACCTCCAATCGATACGTATCAAAACCGCCTAGCGAAACGCCGATCGCCTTTCATAAACGTTGCCTGGCGGAGATGATTATTTTCCAGCAGCTAGCCCCATGGTTTCAGGTTTGTGTGAGAGGATAAGTACAAAGGTGAACCTCAGCCTTCGTAGACAGCATTAAGGGCCTTCAAATACTCCTATGACGCTGACAACAATTATAAGGTAAAGAAATGTGGGAAAACCGGAATCATTTCCGCTTGAATAATTCGGAGGCTAAATGCCAGTTCCTAATGCACAGGCTATCTAGGAGCTCAATTTCAGATAATCCAGAGATAGAGTAGGGCTAAGCTTACCCAGAAGGAAAGTGCGTCGATCGATAGACTAACGACTTTCGCGCTCTTTGCGCAGATCAAATTCGCATTCCAAGGCTTGGCTACTATTCCGAATCGAAGTTAAAATCATGACGTTCCCTGGAATAACTCCTATCAAACAATCAATACTGCCCCGAAGTCGAATGCATGACTCATTCCAAAGCGATTGGTGGATACCGACTGGTTTATTTCCACAAATCATAACAATACAAAGTAGTTCATTGAGATATTGAGCAGTTCCCATGCTTTTCCTCTAGTGACAAGATCAGAGTGCAGTCAGCCGCACATAATGGACAACTGTTGGCGATATCTATCGATTCAGTTCATGCTTCAAACGTTGCTTCGGCTCCTGCACCTGGTGCAGCTCATTGTCGCCTATAATCTCGTTATAGATGTAAGTTTTCAAGAGTCCCAGCTGATATTCGTGCTGGTCTATCCGAAAAGAGAATCATTGGCCCAATTACCTATCTGAATATTCAGGTTCCCATTCGTCCTATTCCCAGCTGATTTGTTATCAAGACCATTGATTAGGGCCCTATCAGTTGACTTAACTTGTCTCGAATAAAAACTTCTCATAACTTTGGACAATACCAAGCAAAATTACCTTATAGTCCTGTTAATTTTACGATTTCAAAGGCCTATATGTACCGTTTGCTGCTCATAAGGAGCGTCAACCAGTACCTCCTGTTGAATTATTAAAGTCATTGGATTTTTGTAATTTTCTTTTTTAGACCCAGACAAAAGGTATCACTTCCTATATCCGGAACCTTCGCAATGATTATGAAGACCAATTGGAAAAACAATCAATACCAACGATTTCAAAGAAGCGATGCCTGGGAATCATGGAATTGGCAGATATCAAATTGGCAAATGTTGGAGTCGAGTCGACACTGACTGTCGTCGTAGGTGGTGACTATTACCTCAGGGTAAGATTTACCTTGAGTGACCTTTTTACCTTTTCTGAGCTCACATAGTCTTTTTTGCTCGATAATGATTTTTTTAGGAAGATTCGCTAAGAAGATAAAACATTGTGATTAACCAACTTGGCTAGAATTGCTAACCTTAAATTGATTACTAATTTAATGCATCGTAACTGGTATCATGGTGGAAATATAGTTGGAGAGGGCCATTCGCTTTGCCCGCTGTTGTCTGCGCACTTTTAGTGAGATAGTATCCTACTATAGTTCCTCTACCGTTTCAACTTTCCACAAGGGGATAGCATTCCACTCACCCGGCGCTCCTAAAATCCTCAGGCGCAGACTCCAAATTCCATGCCCCTGGATCGGAGTTGTTTTCAAGCACCACTACAGACCCTATCAGTGACGACGTTCCTTGTTTCTGTTTCTCTGCGCCCGAGCACTGGAGTTAGAAACGCAGAGTACAGAGATGTTGACCCCTCTAACCAGGGGGACGGGCAGTAGGAACGGTTTTGTGTAAACGATCCGCCGCACGCGGCTGTCGCGGACCAGTTGCCTCGTTGTAACAGTTCTAGCGATCTTCATACAGCTAAACCGCTATGCGATTATTACTTTTGGCATGATACTACTATTAAATCTTTTGTTCCTGTATTTCTTACATGCTGCTGCATTCTGCTACATTCCTTCGCACGCGGCGCCTCTCTCGCCGCGACGCGACTATTTCGTTACTACTGCACCAAATCCCTCCAACTACGTCTTCACAGTTCGATTGAAAAAGATAAAAGGGAATTTGATAAATTTTATAGGTTTATATTTTTTGAAATCGCACCCTGGATAACGTTAGAATGATTTGACTTTTGAACACAAAAATAAAAAAATATTGAGGTAGAGTCGAATTGAGGTAAAGATAGCTGTGATCGAGGTTTTAATTCGATAATACGGCAGCGTAAATTGGCAAAACCAGTCCAGGTTTTTTTTTCATGCCTACCACTACATCAGGGCGCGGTCGCAAAGTAATCCAGTGGGCTTGGGTGCTGCAGAATCGCGTGGCAATCGGCTCACCGGCTGCAGCCAGACTTTCCGTTGGGAGAAGTTCGATCTATAGAGGCGACCGGATTTAGTTATAATCACACCGGATGTCCACTCTCCTTTTTCTTTTACTGCTTATGGCACAATCAGGAGGCAACTCAACAAGTTCCTATCCTATTAGATTACCAAGGCAGCCATCGTATGAAAAGAAAAAGCCTTTATAGAGTAATATCACATATTACTCAATAATAAGGGGTTTTGAAATCCCAGCAATGGAATACAGAAACTTGTAATCAAGTAAAACTGAAAAGTACTCAAGATAAAAACGAAAAAAAGGCATAATTTATATATAAATATCATAGACATGCATCCCAAGTAGGACTTTTTATGTCTTGCGATTTCAGAGCTACATATCGTTCTTGTTTATTCTTTATTGCAGATAGAACATCTTCACGCTCATCTTCAAGGTATCTACCAGCACAATTTGTTATTCATTTATAATACGGGTGGTTTTCAATTTGCCATCCGAGATCTGAACGCCTCACTTGGTCCTCTCGTTCCGGTCAATATCGGAGGGATACCGTATATCAACCAAGACATTTCCTGGTTTGTTATTATGTAAATAGAATGTAAGAATTATAACACTCGAGATATGAAAGGACGCTAGGCTGCTTGTACAGAAATCCCCACACCTTTTCCTGGAAGATCTCTCCATAAGTCCGTCCCAGAGTAATTGAGAGGTCGTGTTTTTTGGATATGTGAGCGATACGGTCTACTGAATTATGCTTATGCTTCTGCTTTCTACCACGATTATCATGAATCCCTATTTCAATTATGGAGATTTTCCTCCGAAGCAACTCTTGACTTGGGTATGGGTAGTGGAAGGGAAATAGTTAATTTAAATTTAGAAGCCTAGTAATTTAAAAGCCGCCCCCCATTTGCACTTCATAAAATCATTCATGATTAAATAAATAAAATCCTGTTGTTACAGCAGAATTTGGCACATTGAAGAAAATATGGAGTTGACTGGTGGTATTCTACGATGGTTGGCAAGGAAACGTCTGACAGACATAATGAAGTGAGTACAGGTATATGTATGTATGAACTTCAAATCAATCGGATTCCGCTACTAACTCGATAATTTGCAAAACAGCATCCATTTCTCTTTTGTAGTATCCGCGAGGTTTTTTTCTTCTCCTTTTTTTTGTCGACTCATTTTTTATGATACTCTTTCTCTTCTTTTTAATTCGATGTTAATTGCTGATGTTGGTATTCGCTAGCGACTGGCGACTGGTCGCTCGACTGATCGCGCGGGACCGTCCACGGCGGCACCCATAACTAGCGCGGCCTCCTCGACCGGTCGCGCGACTGGTCGCGGACCCATCTCACGAGCGACCGGCGACCGTTCGCGCGACCGATCGCGCCACTGGTCGCCAGTCGCTAGCGACCGGTCGAGCGACCAGTCGCGCCACCGGTCGTGGACTATGAAAGATGCCAATGGAAAATCGGCTCATTCTCTCCGCAACTGCATTAGTTGAGCAGACAGTCAGTAGTCCTTTTGGAACCCCTTCAGTATTTCGCTAGGTATAAATGATCCAAAAAAATTTTTCGTTGTTGTATTTATACTTCTTTTCACATCATGTGGGGTGTATTAGGTCGCCATTATCGGATACAGAGCTAAATTCAATTCGAATTTCCTTAAAACTCTTTGAGGCGGAACTCTTGTTTGAGCTTGTTAGTTGCCTGATTGTAGCAAACTGGCTTGAATATTCAGAGAAGATCTGGAAAGTATTCTTTGCGACAGTCTTGTTGAAGTGTTGGACACGAAAATACGCAAAACTTTAGCAGGACTAAACCTCGTCATGCCGATCAATGGAGGTACTTATCTCCGAGCTTTGATCCACCTTCATCTAAATTTCCCTTTTATTCAGCCATCTTCATGAGCTATCTATTGGTTGGACAACCACTTCTACTACCTTACGGTGCTGTCAGGACATATCATCAAGGAATTACATCCACAAACCACCATGGAGCCAAATTTGTTCCGTTTCAAATCGGATCTAACCATCATGTTATCTACCATATCCATGAGTCGTTACTATCGGAAACTGTACAGTCAGTATGCAATCGGGGATACATGGATGGGTAAGTCATCGAAGTATTTTTGAAATTAACAATCCCAATCAGTTTAGTTGTGCGGATTACGTGAGAAGGGACCTTAGCCTTGTAGGAGAAATTTTGTGACTCTGTCACTACGCAAAAAAAAGGCCGCGAGAAGGTGCAATAAAGGCTCGGAATTCGTTTATGACAACCTTTTCCCTGATGAGCAAGAGAATCGAACTTTTGGTCTCAGTACGTCATTTCCAGTTCGATTTCCTCTGAGACAGCATCACATATAGTTAGTGGTAATTTATAATTGGAAAAACTGTGTTAGAACAGATAGGATTTAGATGGGTTTGCAAACACATGACTATTTGGCTGATAGAATCGAGAGGAGTGGATTTATCCCTTTAATTCACTTTGAAAAAAAATGATGAAGCGGTGGTTTGCGATTTAGGGCGACTAAAGTGTTGCCAGACATAGATTTCCTATGACTTACTATTAAATTTGTAGTAATTACCCATTACACCAGAAGAAACTCTAGAAATTATTCTTACGCGACCGCTCGCGGCTCATCCAGGACTTTTCAAATCACCTCTGGAATTTGCCCATTTAAGTGTCGAGCAGAATGACCAATTCCAGTGACCGACTAGCTGACAAGGGGCATTTATTTGAATACCGACCAGTTGTTTAGGAACTTCTGTCAAGAAAACTGAAAGCATGGCGCGACTTCAGAGGAATGAACGGAATACCTAGTTACCTTTTTTTCAGAAACATCACAGTCAACCACGAGAGGGTGCACGTGGCCTGTCAAACAGCGGAAATGTCGGTGAAAAATATGGAAGGTACACGTGATACCAGTATCTGCAAGTTATTGCTAAGAACAAATCAATCAATGATCGTTTTATTGATTACTTGTTTTAGCTTCAAATACTGCAAATATCATGCTGAACATATTATTGACTTTCCAAAACGGGATCGAAAGAATGCTTTCGAAAAACTACACCGTCTCCATCCTTCACAGGTGATTCTCTACACTCTTCTTACCAAGTCATCCACTCTTTTCTTTTTTCCACTCCTGATGCTTTCTCTATAAGACCCGAGCGGGTGCGAGGCGGCCGAACGTGAGGGTCAATTTTGTCAGGAGATTTTTTCGATCAGTAAAGCACCATGAGCCTACAATGTGTAGTCCTAAAAATCCTCAACAGATCTTTTGACAGAAACTGATAGAATACAGTCAGCTGAACACGCATATATATATACACTCAACGAACTTTGTCAACAAGGTATGAACCGGCACATGCCATCGCTGCTGGCGCGTAGGAAACTAG
>UZAF01017524.1:30204-45663 GCA_900617895.1 Haemonchus placei
ATCAGTTGGATGTTCAATTCTTACCCCATGCCAGCTTTTTGCACAAGATAATCATCTCTCCCACCCCGGAGCTCCTCCCCTAACTTTTAGGAGGGGAGGAATCCATCTCTGCGAGCTCTAAGCATCTGTCGCCGGTGTCAGGGACGCAGAGCACAAAAGGGCGCTGGCACCCCCAAACTACATTTTCACCTGAAAAGGCTTTAATTGGAATTCAATAAACATCACATTTCAGCAGTAATCTAGCAGTTCTATTTCGACTCAAATCCGAAATTGTGAAAATCAACGAGCATTCGTATGAATACGATGATCAGGTTACTTCTAGTTGATTTACTGCGAAATTTTATTGCTGGCTACATCTGAAAGAACATCCAGCAGACCTAATATCTCCTACCAATCAATTCCTATTTTTTCCAGATCTTTACGATCATGTCCGAAGTGTTGCGGGCACACGTTCGCTTGCCGTTGCCTGTACCGGCTGGAGCACAGATCGATCGGCCCATGATCAAACTACTACCGGATCGAATAATATTCGCCACCGATTTCGTTTTCAAAGGAGGATGAAAAATCAATGAAAAACTCTCATAATAAGATCAATATGTGTACATAATTGCAATATTGTTAGCAATGAAAACTTCCTAACAGTTCGACTACTCCACAGTATTGCAACTTAGACGTTCAAAGTCGATCATGATGGTGTAGTTGTTGAAGAACGAAAATGGATGTGGGAACATCAGTCAATCCATGAATTATCAAACAACCGGAAAGAAAAGTCAGGAAGAGGTTTTCAATTTCCCAGTAACTTTACTTTGCTTCGTATCAACATCACGAAAGGACTGGATCACTTTATGGGTTCATGCGCGTTGCTCGCGGCTACTGAGCGAAAGGCGGGACTTCTTTGTAGGGGCGGTGCTCGTGCACCAGTGGGTCCCGAAAATTAGGTAGCGCCCAAAAATTACATAAATGAAGCATCTGCAAAGCTGTTAAACACCATTGTATGACACTCTTCTGAGTGAACGCTTTGTTAACTTGCGGCGGCTACCCACTACGACATGAATAGTTGAAAAACGACTGATCTAATGAGAGGGTCAAGAATATCAATCTATCGAATTTGACGGCGTTCCGCTCGGATCTTCATCGACTACCTTCTCGATTTCTTAGCAAACCGTTTTTAAGCCTCCTATTCTCAAACATTGTCCGATTTCTTGAATCTTATCAGTAATTTCAGATTATAGCGTATTGCTGCGAGATTTATACGCGATTTGAAAAATCCCTCTCCGAAAGGATGAGGTTACTGGCATCATAGATATTTCGAAGCGTTTTTGTTTTCTGCCCATTTCCGTTAAGCCCCATCAAAGAAATGTAATATAGTGTCACACTAGCATTACATTTTTGAAAGTTAATTGTTATAAGTTGAGGGGGAAATGAGAACGTAGCACTAGGTCCCATAACTCTCATCTGAACCCTGAAACCTCGAATTCGGCAGATTTGGAAACTGGTCCTACTACTTTCTAACCCAGAAACAACATCAACAGGTGGGTCGGCACATGCCAACGCTGTCAAGTAGCCCGTGCGGCGATCTGGTTTTGTCACGCGGCGATGGCAGCCATCTCCCCATCAGTTGCCGCTGCGGGTCCGAGCAAGCCTAAAATCGGAAGTGGGAGCAGATTAAAAAACGGCTTTATAAATACAATTTATATGAATAAAAAAATTGACTTTGACCTTATTTCTCGTTACCGTAATCGTTTTATTTGCAACTAAGTGAGAGGCTCTTCAGTCTCTTACTCGCCGTAACTAATTCATTTCGAAGAAATCCGTGGAATGGATAGGACCGAAAAAGGCTCATACTGAATACGAATTGTTTAATTTTTCCTCAGGCTATATTTTACGCCAGAACTTTCCAGAAGGTACAATGAGACAACATCGTCTGATTTGCCGTAATCCTGATCTCAAGAATCCTTCTCATATGTCATTTACGCTACCATCAACTGAAACTTCAGGCACAGGTGAGCTTTACGTGAACAAGACACTTGGGCTGTTTTATCATTCGTACGGCCTTATAAATTCATGATAAAATAGAAAAAACACTACTTGTTTTCTCAATAGTTCGATATGAACTTTAACTAATTGCACATTCTATACCAATTATAAAACAATTCATTTCCGGCATTGAAATCAGTTTTTAGTGGGACCGTAGGCCAAAAAACGCCATCGCAGATGCGACGCCGCGCGCGGCGACCTCTTCTTATCGCGGTAGGATTTCTTCTACAGGTCAAATCTTGACGGCACTTGCTCGCCGCACTAAGTGACCTAGTTTCGACGAGGCGACCTCGTTCGCGCTTCCTGACCAGTATCCTGAGAGAGTGCAACTTCAAGCATCTTTGAAGCACTTTTCATGCAAAACGCTGTTACGCTGAAAAAAAAAAACCAAAATGGATTTCTGCATTAACTTCAATACGCAGCCGACATGAGGAGTTTCAATGAATAAAGCCAAGAGAGACCCATCTATCATAACACCTGTGCGTGAAATGAAAATTATCTATCCATCTATCACAACCCCTATTCATGAAATGAAAATTTACTAATGCTCGTAAGTGAGGGGGAATGCATAGACGCCACAGGCTTTCTAAGCAGCTGGTTTCTTTTACAAAAAAAANGAGGACTAAGTAAAGGTGGTTTAAAGCTCCGCCAGTCATGGCCTTATAGTCCTGACACGAAAGGAGTACGGTAATTAGCGGGCATCTTTTAAAGCAAGACCGACAGGTTGGAAGAACTGCCGAGGTTCAAATTATGGAGCCACAGGAAGGTAAATGTCTTTGCATGAATATTTGGTGAACGTCAAAATAAAATTTCGCAATTCCACATTAGCCCACCAGGATGGGCAGGAGAGAGATAAACACGCGCTAACCGGCAGGTCGCTGCAGGACCCAACACTCCAGGCTCTCCTCGAGGATGTAAAGACAAGCTGTTTTTTGTTGTTGAGCGTCGGTTCCGGTTACTGTAACCCTTATCTGCTTTCGTTCTAGCATATCCAACCATCATTGAAAACATTCGTTTTTGAATTTATGAAAATCTATATTTAACGATAGAAATGACCACCCCTCGGCCAAGGAAACTCCTTTGTGCTTCTTAATCATGTAGAATTACGGAGCTTAGGGAATTTCATTTTGATGGTGTTTTGCACAGGTCGGCTTCTAGTAAATTCTTCTGTGATTTCAGCGAAAGAAGACAGGGAAGAAAAGCCGTTATCTCAAAATCCCGCATTAACCAGGCGTCCTATCGTTCGTGCATATCGTTTCAAGTAGGTTTTTAACTACAAGTATGTCTTGTCTCTGCTGGCATATGGGGGTTCTAGGCATTTGGGGACTTTGTAGTGGTGTTTTGGGTTGAATGAAAGTGTCGCAGTTTTTTTGTTCCTGTTCAGTCTCACTTATTTCATGAACTTACTCTAATGTAACGGAATAGGAAGTGCCCGAAATACACGGCTGTTGTATTCCTCATAGCATTAAGTTTCTGAAACTGTTTGCTACTATAATAAGCAAATATGGTGGGACTATTTCTTGCGAATTCTACGTCACAGACTTTTCAATGTGACAAGGAACAAAGTTGAAGGGATGAGATTCCCGCTCTAAGCAAACTTCTAGAAACTTCCAAGAGTTCTAGGAGTTACCTTCAACCAAAAACCTCTGGGGTTTTTTCGAACGTTAACTAGAGTTCTCGAATTTTCTATTTCTATAGTTTTCAAATGTGTTGTAACTACGTACGAATATTTCCTTATTGACAGTCAGCTTTTGTATTACAGAAAAGAGTCATCCATTTGTGGTGTGACGTGTTCGTGCTGTTACCATACCATTCTCAAGCCGACAAGGAAGAGAAAGATCAGTCCAGGATCATCGATAAGTGCCTCTGGTCCCTCGCCTTCTGGTTCTTCCACAAGTGAAAAATCCTCTCGAGAAGTGGGAATGATCGTTCACACAGACACCACTATGTCATCAACGTCATGTGGTTCACTGGATTCTTCGTGTTGGCCGACAGCTGATGAGATGATCAGTGCTGAAGACGACAGTGAAAATTGGACCGTGGAAGAGCTTAATCTGGATGGATCTCCCAGTATGAACAGCAGTAGACTGATTCCAGAAGACGCTTACGTATTGCCATTCATCACGGTTAGTTCGACATCTAGACATAGAATATGGTAATTGTCCCTGTTTTCGTTGAACTCTTGCTCTTTGTTTTGAATTTCGATCTGAAGAAATATATTGACAGACATTTGGGTGTGTACGTGGCATGCGCGGATGACAACGTAGCGTAGCGGCACTAACGATCATTGGCTGCTCTCAGAGTGTGTGATTTTCACGCTTCGCCCGTTGATTTCTCAGTCAAAATTTCAGTATCGCGTTATTCCTAGCGGTGCATGGCCATCGCAAAACGCACATGGGCGATGTGAGACGCATAGATCCTGCTCAGAGACGGAATATCTACTGACGGTCGACGTCCAACTAATGAAACTGGACTCTCCTTTTTTCTGTAACAACTCCACTACAGATTAAGAAGACGCTGATGCCAAGGTCGGCGTCAGCGTTGAACGTCGGTAGATAACTCATGACTCATGCGGCATTTACCCCTTTTTTCAGCATCCGAAAGGCGAAAGCGATTTGAAGACGTTCAGCTTTATGTTTGGTCATAGGGGTGATATTTGATCACGTAACATAAAATCGTAAATTGTTAACATAAAGGTTAACATTTGAAATGACCTAAAGAGTAAGTCATGAGCCAGCGGTTTATAGATCTACAGCAGACGCCGGCGTCCTTACTAGGAATGCGATCATACTCTGAGAGCGGCCGGCCGCTAGAATTTTACATTTGAAGTAGTACCACTTTTTCTAATCGGAGTTATGGCAACCAGTCCGAAATAACTGGTGAAACTCATTGTTAATGATTGTATTAGGTATACTGAGGAATGGATAGGGTAGAAGTAAGCTGGATCCGGGCTTCGTTGACGGACAGTGACCTTAGCACTAGGTAGTCCTTCATTTGAAGAGTATAAGATTACTTCAATCTCCAACAATCGACTGCAACATTTGATGAGTACGATCTCGCCAATCGACTCGTCATCTACGAGGAAAACTTTAGCATTTGCTGAAATACGTGGCATTATCCTTACGCAACGCACACGTCACGTCTGTGGGTATTTCTTTCTCTCCTCAACCCTTCCATAGTAATTTTTCAAGAAGCAGCAAGAATTGTGGTTTTGAACGTTTTTTGGTCTACACAGTTTGAACCATCATTTCAGGTTGAGAGAAAAGGAGAAAAGTTGCAGTTCGCCGCTAAAAAACCTCGTAAAACTTCTATGTGCTCAACCTCTTCTTCCGTGTCGTTTGCAGCAACGACGTCAGTCTCCTCACCACTATTACAGTAGTGATACTTTTCTTTCCATTTAATACACCTTTCCTAACACTTGAATTAAATTAGTGAAGCTGATCTCTCCATATCTTTCTGTAGTAACTCCTCTACAGATCAAGAAGACTTGAAGTTATTGAATTGTCGACCATTTTGCGGTTCATGTAAATGCCATTGGTTTTTTAGCAACGGTTTTCTCTTTTTTGATTAATTTTAAAATAAAAAACGGTTTTGAGTGGTCCTTATGGATATCTGTGATCATGCTGAATCTTTTGTTCGTCATTAGTCGAGTTTCTTTTCAGCGGAGTGACCGTAGAAAACGCATCCACTCCTGCCGAAAAAATGTCTCCTGAAATTCTCAAGTCAGTTAATGATTATTGCTGTCATAATCCTTTGAGGAATCTTTTTGTACTACTTCCGTTCAAAAATAGGCGATGTTTCTTTTCAGTAATGCTCAGGACCACTCGACTACTTCGTCTAACTGTGAACAGATGCCTACTCTGTCTCCAGTGTGAGTTCATTTTCCTGGTTGTTTATTTTCAATTAAACAGTAAAAGGCTTCTATTATTTATTTATTTATTTATTTATTTATTTATTGCACACGCGTGCGCCAATGAACAAAAATTATTAATACAGATTGAGAATAATAACATTCAACAGCAAGTGGATACAAAAAAAAAGTTAAAAAAAAACAGTAGCATGGAAGTTTTATTATCGATTTCTCCCTGCTATAGATTTATATACGTAAGTTAGTTGAGGTTTGGGTTACGTTGCCAAAAACTCCTTGACAGTTACGTTTCAATTCCATTATTTTATAGAGCCTCTCGTAAAACCAGTGAATCCTCTTCGGAAAGTACACCAGTCTGTCGGCCATCCAAAGCGAAACCAAAACGAATCTATATTGTGTAAGAAATTGGTGATCATTTTCTAAAGCATTAGCTTTCCTTTTGTGATGTGATCGCCAAATCTTTCAAAAATTTTGCCACGAATAAAGACAAGACCGTTGCAGAACTCGATGGTCTCCTGAGGACACACCAGTAAAAGGCGGCACCTCCAACAATGACGTTTCTGTGTCTGTATTCCTAATTCTTGTCCTCTAATTTTTTGTATTGTGAAATCGTTTTGGGGCAGAAATCAAATATTTTTAGTAACCAAATGGCTGAAGCTATGGAGCCTCCACCTAAAAAGAGCAGAATTGTCGAATCGGAGGCGGTATCATCGACTATACGAATAACGCAGTAGTTTACAAGCTTTCGTCAGTTTTCCAATTCTTTCTAAAAGAAGCCATTCCAGTAATGTACAGGATGTACCGACTAAAAGCGTTCTGACTGAAAGGACTGTGGCCGCCGGGTCTGGTTCCGTGAAAGACACAAGGTTATTTCTGTTGTTCATAATTTAATTTGAAGAATTATAGGGCATTTTAGTTTACTCTCGTTGACAATACTATTTAGCGATTCTAATTCCACAACGTCAACTGATCTTCTGGAAGAACCTGAGCTATGTGAAGTAGCCTCTAGTTCGCGGTCACGGTAAGCTCTTAATCTTTCAATTTTTATGTAGGGAGCAGTTTAAAAAATTGACAAAAAAGAGATCTTCGCACGTATTAGTTGAGAGCGATTCTCTCGCGCGCATGACCTGAACGTAGATTTGATGTTTTCTTGGTAGATCAGTATGAGGCGATTCTCATTAACATTGAGAAATGCAAGAGAAAATATGTTCTGTACCCTAAGTGGGAAATATCAAAAGCTTTGACGAATATTCTTTGAATGCTATATTATAATTCGTGACAAGTTTATGCCGCGTTCGCACAGTTGACAGACGGCGGCCGACGTCGATCTCTCCTGGATTATGTTCATGTGATAGAGGTCAAAGAGAAGCAAAAATGGCCGAATATTGGATGCATTAGTCGTTTTTGAAATCGCTTCAACTAGAAGGCTGAAAGGCGCTGGAAAGAAGGATCACCGCAGGAAGAACCTACTGGTGTGCGCTGTACATGGTCTTATCTCTTTGACCCCCGGGCGTAATGTATTAAAATGAATGGCTTTACACTTTTGCACGGTTCTGGAGCCAGTGGTTTATTATTCAACTCAGCGTATGCCCTACGAGGAATATTCTGCGGCTGTAGAAATTTTCTCTTAGTTACCGACTGTGTATGTAGCTCTGTGAAGCCTATGTACGAGTATCACACTTGTGCATTTCAAGTGAACTTTGAATTTGAACCTTTTCAGATCGCCATCAGTGGTATACGATAGTGTAGGGGAAGAGGAACAATTCGAAGTAACACCTCGTATCACTCGGTAAGTACGTTAGGAGTAATGTGAATCAGTATATTCATCCTACTATGGGCGATATGACGACCTTGTTAATTATAACCAAACAACTTACAAAACAAATTGATCTCTCATCACGCGTTGAAGTGGAAAAAGAAAGAGTTCGTATAAAATAGTGAGGTAGTGGAGAATTGTTTATCAATTCGACATGGAATGTGTTCATCGCTTAAATATTTCAAAAAAGATTCGTTGCTTTCAATTCAGGAGCAGAGCTGCAGCGATTGATTCATCGAGAAGTGAAGCTTCGGATTATCATGCGGTCGTCAGGTACATCTCAAAGTTTTAGAGATTTCTTTACGATGTGACCTTGCGAAGGAAATATTTATTTTCTAGCCAACTCCTGGTTCAACAAAGGCCAGAAACACCAACCACACCGACAGGATGTTTTCAACGTCCAGTTCGAATTCGTAGGATGCGCCTAAGTTCTCGAAGGTGAGTAGCTAGCCATCATCGAGCTTTTCGTAACAAAATCTGCTTGTAGCTTATAATTTTATGCTTTCATATTCGGACTCAACGGAAGACTTTTTTACAGTAGAAATTCATCAGAGAATGAAAGCGGAGTGAACAAAGGAAGTCCCGCAAAGTATGCTCCTTCAAAGAGGTCAGTAATATTTGTTTTATAACCTATGAGACTGAATGGTTACATTGCTGTAAGTATCTAAAAGTATAACTTGGTAAAAGTGATTGTATCTGATAAGATGAGTTTTTGGGTTCGGTCTTCAAACAAAGTGCTGACTGACTTCACCCATGTTCAGCTGTTCCGGTTATACTTGGCGAATTTCTTTTTCTTAAAGCTGTCCTGGATGAAGAGTTGGTAGCCCTTTACGAAATCAGCTTGTTATGATGTGTTTTTAGTGCTCCAATGAATCGCCTAGACTCAGAGAAATCTCCCTCAATTGACAGTACCCTACCACTTCCTAAGGTCGTTCCTTCTGTCAAGGGAAATGTTTCAAAAAAAGATTCCAACACGCTTTCAAAGAAAACTCGTGTAAGTTTCCCACAATTGTTGTTCTTTTCGAATTGCCGGAGTTTTCAGCATGTGAAGAACAGAACTTGTTACAATACAACCAAATAGTTTTTGTCACTTGGCTGAAGAAAAGTAGCCAGTATTTCAGGTTATACCGGCCATGTCGAGACGTCGCAGACGGAAGATCATCACGATGAAAAAATACAGGAGAAAAGTAATATATTTTTGTATCCACTCGCATTATCCTATTGAAATTCCAGATTAGAGCTTCTCTATAAGGATCACTAATGATAATTTATTCTCGTTTTAGCCGGGTTGAGTTCTATTTTGGGCATTTACTTTGGTATCCTGGTGGAGTAATTTTATGCTGTTCTGACCAATTGTTGCTAAGCGGTCTCGACAAAAGTCATGCTTGACATAAATGAACAACTGTTAAAGCTGTTCAGTGAGATTCAAAGCTTTTATCGTCTCGGGTGTTAATATGCCGTGACCTCTCTCGTCCGAGCATTCGTATTCGTTATTCTCTAGAAAAATAGATTGATCATAGCTGTCGCCGTGGCTAGATATGGTTATACAAAAGAGGAGGAAACTGAATTTTTGTTTTCTCTAGTCTCTTGGGTTTCTTACGATTTCTACTTTGCTTTCTCTTCGAGCAAAGCACAATTTTGAGGTTTGCTTCAATGAGTTGTTTCAGGTGGGACCTAATTCTGCCAGTATTACCCACTTTCAGCAACCTCCACTGAGTCAAGTTTTTGGGAGTCCGGTCCGCAGAAAAATAGATGTAGATGAATGGGTTCGCGAAGGGGATGGCAAATACACCAGGGAGGCTGTCGTGATGTTTGAAAAAATTCAAGAAGAGGAACAGGTGTGGAAAAGAAGTTAATTGAAAATTGAAGCGAGGACCTGTGTCATCTTCAGAGATTGAGACAGCAAAGACGGTCAGAGAAAGGTGGCATTGAGTGGGTGAACCTGGGTGGACAATACAAGATTAGGACGTGGTTCAGGTATGCCAATATGATTGATGTTGCTAAAGAGATTCTTCTTACTGGTGAGATTTGTTAATAAGAGAGTGCAGCTGCCCATTAATGAAAGCAGCTAAATGAGTGATGACATGGTTGGCTTGTAATGATAAAAGGAGTTTGTTACCTATATTGCTTGAGATATTTTCCGCATGGTTGATGTTGCTTGCATTTTTTAATATCTTTTCCAATATCTTGATCTGAAGGCGTTTCTGTTCAGTGGCAATTATCCTGCAGAATATTCTAATTTGAAGACTATTTATGTTTGTGATGGTTGCTTCTCGTACTTCAGTCATGAACCATCCCAGATACGTCACATGGTAATTTTTGATCGGTTGATTACAAATCAGTGAGATTGGAATTGGACTGCTTTTGTCATCTTTATTGTTTAAGACGAAATGTTTTTATCGTTACGCTCCCCCAGGAGATGAAATATATCGTGATAAGAAAAAGGACATATCTGTCTTTGAAGTGCGTGGAACAGGAGATCCTGTAAGGCTTTCAAGAATTCATTTAACGAAAAAAAGTTGAAAATGAAGAGAAATGCAACGTTGACTTTTCAGATGTACTGTTCCAATCTTTGCCGCCTGACAATGTTGTGGCTGGAAAATAAAGTATGATTTGCTTATGAATTCTTTTGCTTAACTGATGTTTTGGGTTGCTCCTTTCTAGGTCATCTTTATGGACGTAGAACCGTTTGATTTTTATATCCTGACGGATTTCTTCAAGGGCAGGTTCAGACCACTCGGCTACTTCAGCAGGGTTCGTATTTTTATAATGTTTTTTTAAGAGTTGGAAATAAGGAAGGCCAAGTCAAGTTCATTTGGGCTGGAATCGCGGGAACTGAAATTCTGTGCACCCAATCTTGTGATGTAACGATTTTATTTCATATTTCAGCAAAGGCAGTTCTTCACCCACAACCTTTCCTGCTTCTGTGTATTTCCTTGTTATCAGCGAAATGGTTATGGTACCTTCCTTGTGGATCTCAGTGAGGTTTCATTGCAGTCCCTTTCGGTGATCAAATTGTAGAGGGCGTAATTGCTATAGATTTCGTATATGTTATCCTGAACTAGGTGTTATCCTTCTTAATATTTTTCATAAAAGGTCTATTTCAGGTTATTTGCTGTCTCGTATGAGCGGATTGCCGGGTGGACCTGAGCGACCATTTTCGATCCAAGGAAGCCAAGTTTACAACAAGTACTGGTGCGATAAATTGCTTCATCTTATCTATACCAAAATGCTAAAGCTTGGCTGGGAGAATATGCGTCTGGATATTGGAGGTAACTTTGGTTTTACTTAGCATACTGGCATATTCCGTTCATCTCAATGCTGTTGTCATTTTTTTCAGAACTTTCGAAAGAGACAGGAATTCGAGAGGCGGAGGTTTTAGAAGCCTTAACCGGGCTGTGTAACTGCGAGATGTCAAGGTTCGGCAATTTTTCTTTGTTTTATAAAAAATATAGATTTTATCTGATTCTTCTGCTAGGAACAACAGATCACTCAATGTGAGAATCAGTGAAGATGCTGTGACAGCAATTGGAAAGTATATTGATGAGAGGAATCGGTCAAGATTGTTGGCGAGGGAAGAGTTTCTGGAACGAACGTTCAAGGTTAGAGACAGCCATGCCAGTTTTTCGTTTCAAAGTTTAGGATTAATCACGATTTAATAGTTCTCTAATAAAGGGTCGCTCATCCCAAAGATTCATTGAATTGGTTCATTTTAGGAGAGACTCAAACTCTATTCCGCAGAGGCGAATCTGTCCTAAGGTACTCGACAATCGAAGGATTGATGGTTAAGAGTGAACATAAATTTCTCTGTATATATTGAACTCCATTTTCATAGTGACGTGTAGGTAATGATTTATTGATCTCATCAATTGAACTACGGTTTCTTCAGATGTTTATCTCTATTCAAAGTCAGATCATAGGATTTTGACCTCGTAGATCTTTCAGTTCTGAGTTTCTGATACTATGTCCTCAGGTATATCTATAGAGTTATTGATATTATCGTATAGGAGTAATGTATGGGAAAAAGCTTCTATGGATATCAAAAGATATGTGGAATCTTTCGATTGGTTAGGATTGGTGATAACCGTATATTAAGTGGTTTATGAAAGAATTTATGTACTCGATTATTAGATGCAAAAGTTTATTATCAGTGACTTATTTTGTGTTGTTATTGTTGTGTCTAACAGAATAAATTTGCTACAAGTATCTACAATTCTTGTACAGAGCAATGTTAAAGAGTTAGGATTTTGATTATTGGGTCTTTAAACAGCGTCTGATAGCAAACTTGGCAGGTATTCGCTTTTGCATCCGAGTCCTTCGTTCCTTTCAAAGCTAACACATCTTCCCGCAGTTGGCGGCACCCATTTGTGGCTTGGACCTGCCAGCGTCAATTGCTGTACGTCGCCTTGACACAATGTGCCCACTCGTTCATGTCAATTCGCAAAACAATCGCACTAAGTTGCAGGTTCGCCTTCTGCTTTTTGTACGATTCAGGATGACATTGTAGATCTCAGCCTAGTGGTGGTTTCCTTAGGATCGATTTTCTTTCCGATTTCGCTTTTATTTGTAAACTTGTTTTTCTAAAAGGTAATGAAGGGGACGTCTAGGGTTGGGATTACCAAAGAGTCTTCTTCAAGGTAAAGTTTTTGAAGACTGCGCAGTTCAGACGTTCGATTTCTGGGTTTCCTCACCAATTAGTAATCAGTATGACTGGTACTTTTGCGATACTCTACATATTCGCTGCGCAGATGCTGGAAGTTTTGGAGGAAAATCAGGAAATTCATAATAAACAATATGTAAGCGACCCGTTTTAAGGCCCCGAGGAAGAGCGACTGTCAAGGCTTAGACACAGTAGGCCGGCTCTTCACGCCACTAAACACCGTGTCAGTCAGTTTATTGACCACACATCTGGAGGTACTGGATCGAAGCAGTTCACTAGTAACCAGAAAATCGAAATTAATTCTCATCTTTGTCAGTTGTAGCTAATCTTTACAGCTACCTTAACCTATTTTATAATGGCGATCTGGTCAATGTCACTCTCCTTTGTCGGGGAGTTTCATATCAATTTATCAGACTATTACTACGCTGTTGGATATGTTCGTGCTGTTTTTGCCCACCCTATTTTTGGACTTGTCGTTGATTTGAAGTGACGACCACCTCTTCCACGTCTGCAACCACTCTCTCGGACGGATTCTCAAGTAGTATAGACATTGTTCAGCTTATAAATAAGAATCTTCCTCTTTTCACGAAATCTAACCGATTGTTTAGGGCGGACCTTGCCCATGAGACTGAAGTTGTTGTCCTTGAGCTAAGAAAACCTCTTCCACGAAAAAAAAACGTTCTTGGAGTATCCTTTCAATAATGCAGCCAATTCCATGATCTCTGTAGATATTTTGTGCAGCACCCAGAAGTTTGGGCTCTTCTACCCGAACAGCATGCTGCGCTCGCCGTATTCGATCGCGAGCTATAAAGGATAATATTTGAATTCTCAGGGAAAGATGATGGTAATCGCCTCGAGACCACAGGAATTAGTGTAGGATAACTGGAACTCGCGCCTCAATCGTAATCGAAAAGTCTTGCCAGGAACGCCATTTCTATCGTCCCTGATTCGATCTTGTTAGTCCGTTGTCTGATAGTTTTGGTGTTCTGAATGTGGAACTAGAGAAACCTTTCCCCACTAATGTAACAAGCAGCGACTTTTCAGACGGCGACCTCTGTAGAACGTCGCCATGGGCGCTTTGTTGGATCGACTTCGTGGTCGTCCTCGACTTCAGCCGAATCTTATACGCACCGTATGGAATCGTCGTATGGGGTCTCATCAGGAATATTTCTACAAGGTGGGATTTTAGGTACTACAGCTGTCAAAAGCTCTGCGTTGTTACTTCTTGGATCAATTTCGCCTTCCATATTCCTGCGGGTAATCGCCCAATGAGCAACTTCCATCTCCAAACGAGAAAGCCTTGTTATGTGTGTCAGATATGACTTGAGATTAGAGGCCTATGCCAGAAATAGCACTCAAGTTCAAATTGTAAAAGGAGAAAGGTGATCCCATTGTGCTCTGCGTCTCTAACGCTAAGGAGTATAAAGTCGAGAAGGGTGGGAAGGCGGCAGGGAGATAAAATTTTCTTCATGTTTAAGGAGCTTGGGAGCAAGGGGTGGGGATGCACTTGTGTCATGCAGAAGGATGGAATGAATGAGGAACGGACCAATGGTATACTATCTCTTCAAGGGGCGCAGACAAGGTTGCAAATTTTTTTTCTTTTTCCTACCTGCAAATTACATTTCCACCGTAAAATGGGCACCCCTGATCATTATGGTTCAGACTCAACAGGTTGTGCTATGCAAGGCTTGGTCCTACGAGTGGTTTACGCAAAAACAGTGCAGCGTTTATACTCTCACATCTAGCCTTAGCGTCACCTTCTCCTTTCGCTTTGGCTAGAGGAGAGAGGTATAAAGCTCCTTGGATTATACAAGTTGGATTACCATGAGACTAACCTTAACTGGTTGGACATTAATATGTTCGAGTCCCGTGCAAAACAATTTTTTCAAGGTGTTATTGAATGTGATGCGTCGAGATGACGGTATGCGTGAGATTCTGATGCCCAAGCAACATACCGCCAATGATGCTGAATGTGAATTCGTCTTATGTCTCCTAGCCGAACGCATAGCAGCCTTCTTTCACTTCATCATTATGGTAGGTGCTTTTTAATGCTCACAAATTATTAGGTGCAGCAACGATCATCGATTTGTGGGTTATCGATCGATGGTCGCTACCGGTGTACCATTGTTGTTACTATAACTGGAGCCCTTTTCCACAATTTTCATATTTGCTGGGTATGAACCCAAAAACAACGAGAGATAACAATTATAAAAAGGAGTGTTAGTTTTTGAGAAATTACCGTTCCTCCGACTGCTGATACAGTGAAATTGCGATTAAGGGCGATCAAACTAAGACAGCCATATGATATTGGGCTGGTTGATCTTGTTATAACCAACGATCGATATATGCCCTTGGGCCCAAATTCAAATTACTTTTGTCGAATCCCAATTCTTAGAGGTCGTAGGATATTCTGCGTTGTTCACATGTTTGATGCTTGGTTACATTGAGCTATTTCACGTCTTCATTCAGGAAGAGCCGTTGGCAAACATTCATGAGCTGAAACACTCGTGTTATGCATTGGGACAGCAACACGCTGCGTACAGCAAGGAACCTTTTAAGGTATTTATACTGAATTTAGTTATATTAGAACTTAATAAAAGTAGAATTTCCGCATTCCCATCAGTACAAAAGTTTCATAGTTTGAAATTGTTCAAGAGAAAAATAAGTTTTCAATCCATTTAATGTATGGCATTACTGTAACACGAAGCGTTTACGCAAACTCCAGACTCCTTAGACTATGAACGGGACTGCTTCGACTAGAAATAGTCTTTCATGAACGTCAAATTTCTTTTGGCATTCTTGTACCAGTTGTCTCTCTTGAGTTCGTCGAACATTACTACTACTTTCTATCATTAATGTTTTTTTGTCATTAGATTTGCATGAGACGGAGGTGGTGTAATGGCAAGAGGCGCATTATCGTCCACGCATGGTCAGGGGTTCGAATCTCAGACCGACATCCGTCAAGACCAACCAAGCCTTCCGCCTTTCTGGGGTCGTTTATTCGGTACCAGACTCGTCTGGGAGGATAACAGCATTAAATTGTATATCATCGACTGGCCATCAAAAGTCATTGTAAAG
>UZAF01017525.1:0-15383 GCA_900617895.1 Haemonchus placei
CAAATTTCTCACAGGATGGAGGAGCGCCCGGCGTAGCCGGGCGAACCCATGAGAAGGAGGAAGCCCGGCGTTAGCCAGGCGGCCCGACTAGTGCAAATATGAACAACGAAGTTTCACCTATGTTTGTTCAAAAGGGGATAGATTGGAAAGTAAGAACAGATGCAAAACCGTTTCCAGATTCCCTAAATTACAATAAAACTAATTACAAAAGAGCTTTGCTCACCAATTTCCAACCTTCGGAACTCATCAATGAGAAACAGTACACATGCACAGGAGTAGATTCCGGCTGAGATGGCAACGAAAGCAACGAAAACAAGAAACAGTCGTAAATTTCGAATAGATATGCACTGATGGAGCCATGGACAATGATGATCGAAATCCTTCACACACCTGTAACACTTAAAGAAATGTTATTTATATCTGAAATGAATCAGACAAGATGAAATAATGAACTAGCTCGTTGTTTTCTATATATTACAAGTTGAGCTACAGCTATTACTCTACCGGCAATGAAGATTTGACAACGCTTCCTTCGGGAACCCACAATCCCTTTTTGCGGATCCCAAAAGTTTTCAAACAAAGTTATGAAATACGTAAGGACCTTCCATGTGAGAGCACGACCGTCTACTTTGGGCTTAATTTGGGCATAACCCAGCAAATCGACCTGTTTCTACGATTTTTTTAGGCTCTGGTCATTAGTGGAATTGACTTGAGAAACTATTTAGTGAATGAAGCCCATTTTGAAGGTGCTCCCACTTTTCCGAGACGGGTGGACCACCGCATACCTCACTCGACCTGTTCAAGGGCTTCTCTAGACTACAGCGAGTTTTTTTTATATGGAGTAAAGGATAAGAAAAGCTCATCAAGTAATGGTGTTATTGTTCGCTTGATAGTGGAAAATTCTACAGTTCGAAGAGCTACAAAGCTCTAGAGAATTCAATAAGCACTAAGGCCTGGAGCTTAACCTGGTAGGCCACAGAAATTCGTTCGAAGTCAACTGCCCAGTTCTTGCCACAGCAATTTGAAGACAATCATGACTGCTTTTGATAGAAAAACCGGTTTCTCTACCGTTTCAACATTACAATTCACTGAATCACAGTACTTGACCCACCGATCACAAATGCTGCAGTGTTTTGCTCCTTGAGGTTTGTCCACCCAGCATGTGAAGCAGTAGTTCACACGATCACAGTTCTCAATAGCTTCCACAAAATCGGTATGTGCCTCGCGATTTCGAGGAATCACACCGGGATCCGAAACAACTATCCTGAACAAGAACAGAGATATTCAATAACTGAGGAAGACGGCAAACCAGGCCAACACATTGCACCGTAGCATCTACGAAGATTCAAAGACACAGGAAATGCTAAACCGCTGTCATGAAAACTGAAGAAATTCTTGGTCAGTTGCATGAGAAGTAATTAATACATCATATTCCTTTCCCAGGATATTACAAGTGGAGGATTCCAAAAAAAGTTCCATCGTTCAGCTTATGTTTAGATATCTAATACTGCAGTGCACCATGAGGAATACTCGACCTCGCACGCATGGATACGAATCGACGACTTTGGCAAGGATGAACTAAATCTAATGAGATTCGCACCTTAGTAAAGAACCAAAAAGAATGAGCAAGGATATGACGAATATGACTTGCAGCCACCAAGAAACAAATAGATGTTGGTAGAGGTACCTGGAAACCACGACATTTACTCGATTCCCTACTGATAAGAAAACCTGAAATCAAATCACCATGTTATCATCATGCATATTGGTTCGGCGACACAGATTCCAATAGGAATTAGACTTGACGTAGTGGAGTAGATGTCAAATCTGATGAAACACTGAGAAACGAGAATCGCCGTCAGTAGAATAAAGGCAGCGATACCGTAGTGTAATGAGAGAAATAAGAGAGCCGTTATTCCTAACACTGATCCTGAAAGCATTGAAGATGTAAAGCGAATTGGACGCGTGTGAGCTCTGATGAATCCTTTTTCCGCTACAACTTACCATTTTATATCCAAAAGATAAATAATGGGTCAATATGGAAAGGTAGCAGATTTTTTGTGTGCATACATGGAGGGCCTATGCCATTTTCATTCGACAGCTGCTAAAGCACCAAAAAACTTGCAAGCGAATAGGAAAAGTGACTCCTACTTCAAAAAAAAAACTCTAAGCGAATTCATCATGCAGTTACATCGTATACAATTGAATACTTAAGTTGATGAATTTAGAAAAAAGGCATCATTACTCATTCTCATATTGAATGAAGGAAAAACAAAACATGGCAGCTGTCAAAAAAATAGCAATCCTCGTCTAGATTTGTGGAAAAATCGATAACAAGATAAAAAGGCAAACAAATGAAGGAAATAACGGTAGGTTTTCGAATTGAAGAAACAAAAACGCTCTTACAAGAGATGGATGCGGTACTCTCGTGATGTAGATGGCAACTGCACTGGCGCCATTGCGTAATCATTGGACAGTTGAGTGGGATTTATTTAAAAATGCGCAGCGACTGTTGACACTGTTTTAAGTATTTGTTTTGCTTCGCATGTGCTTGGATGAATGAGTTTGAGAGAAACCTTGAACGGTCCTGCTTTAGTAATACCCGCTCAAACAAGCACAACCCATGTAATAGGAAAAATTGAGCAGGCTATGTATATTATTTTTTGCCTTCTTTTTGCAGCTTGTTTTTTGTATTAGAACCCCGCAATTGGCAAGTTACCACTTTTGAGTATGAACAATCGCACGTCAATGAAACTGGACATTCGGAAAACTCAACCAGCACATGTTGATTTTGTAACAGTGAACCGTGAGATGATACAGACCTGGCAGGAAAAACCCTCCGTAGTGCTTGATTTTTTTCCACGGCAAGCGATTACACCACATATTAGGTACCATCCCTTGCGCTCTTGCAGCTTCTTCGATCATATCTGTTAACAGGAAGAAATAACACAGAAGGCTAGTTCACCGTAGCCCTTCACTTCGAGCATCCAATCATCACTGTTGTGTGAACGCCTACCAACCGATTAGCTTCTGGTTCCGCATATTCCTTGCAATATCAAGAGGTGTTTCTTGCTGTTTATTACGTCGTGAAACATCAGCGTCTCCCAACAGTAGCTCACTGGAATGGAACAGCTTCCAGAGTGCTGATCAGAGAAAATAACCATTTCGAAAGGTAATCAAATGAAGACCGAAAGATTACCGGATAGAGCAATAATTCCGTTCTTGAGTGGCAATATGGAGAGCTGTATTACCAGAAAGGTGCTCATGCGCATTCAAATCTGCTCCACTTCGCACTATTATACGTATCGGAAACATTCCAAATGTACGATACGCTGCCCACATGGCTGGTGTCATTCCTGCAAAAATATTTCAGGTAAACCTAGCCAAGAGATCTCAATGAATAAGTAACCCAAGGGCAATCGTCTCTACGTTGGAATGACCCACAATACTCAAGAAGAATCCAGTGTGGACGAAATAACAGCTTTCCCCTATAAGCGCTTTTGAGAAAATCCCGCCTCATATTTCCGTTCGTGGAGCATTTCCATAAACACATTTTCCGATTACTTAGCCTATCGAATAGTATTTTCTGATTGTTCCGCTTTTTGCTAGAAGAGCCGACTATCGCAGGTGCTCCCCACGCAAACAGTTCCACTGACTTTGCATTTTAGCACAAACTGTCAATGAAGAAAGTGACTACATACGAAAAAGTCCTGGAGAGGCGGTGTATACCTTCCTAAAAAGCTTACGCTCAAGGCCATCTGGCGCGCCTTCAGATTGTGCATAGAGGAACAGACTGCCCGCCGTGGCGTTTAGCTTCGAACATATCGAATAAGCAGATAAGCAGCCATGAACAGTCGAGTGAACCAGCAGCTATAGGAGTAAAAGCAAAGATAGTCTTCTCTGTTATTTCTTGCAATATCCAGTTCCCGCGGGTTGCGATACTGAAGATCAAGTTGCTGGGGAAGCGAACGCTCAAAATTGTGCAAGAGTATGCGCCACTGCTTCAGCATAGATCGACGAAATCAAGCGCTTTAAGGAGGGAATAGAGAGGCATTAGATGGTCAAACCGACTTATACTATTGTTCAGGGCAATTTTAATGCAGTTGTAGGCTCCAAAGTTTCTTCCAGATGCGAATTAGTCCCCTGTCCTCCCCACAGTGACCCGTGAGTTGCTCATTTTCTAATTTTCCCACTTTACAACCCAATCTTCACTCATCAGAGATTTTCATTGCGCAACTCACGAACCGCTTCATTTCACCTGCTAATTCTCTTAGTTTCTGATCTGTGACGTGAATTGCTGGGTTCTGCCCAAAAATTTCTTCTGAGAGGAAGAGCTATCGGGGAAAATCTCATTACAAAAGCCCTTCGTTTTACACAACAGAATGGGTGGAAAAATCTAAATTCCTGATAAGATAAACAATACCAGCCTATATATCATAAAAGCGAAGAAAAAAACATGCCACTGTTGTCGGTAATGTCCTTGCAATAATCGAATTTCTCGAGCAAATAAGCCACAAGGGTTGGTTGATTGCTCTGCACAGCCAAATGAATAGGTGTATATCCTTGAGTGTCACGAACATTGCAAACAGCACCAGCCTACAATAACGCATAGTCACATATATTCCAAGCATGTTTAACTTGTCTTAGTAGAAAATTCCTTCATTCATACTCATGAACTTAATCATGCTTTCAAAAGTTCAGCCATGTAATGGAGCAGTTGTATCTCTCTATATATAAAGTGCAAAATTTGTTGTCCGTTGGTATGCCGGTTTACGCGCCTGTCCGCGAAAAGTCACGTAGGCACGATGACGAGGATGAAATGTCACGTGGGCGCGTCAAGAAACATTATGGGATAAGGACTCTAAGATACTGCTCATAATGATCCCCTAACAAATCTTAGGTAAACGTTGTGGGCATGTAATGCACGCGTTAGGGTGCGTAGCTCGACTGGTTAGGCAATAAAGGAGAAAAAGCAATCATTCACAGCTGACTCCTTTCTTAGGCTCCCGCTCCGAAAGCAAAATCAGGATATGAAGGTGAAGCAGAATCAAAAAACAAGTAAACCGCTATCAATGAACTCTCATGTTAACTGCACCTCCATAGGAGGACCATTAAAATGATTGTTGCAATCCTAAATGGAATTATCATATAGATCCCCTGACATCTGCTGTACTGCTCTCTAAGTATCGAATGCGATTTTTTAAAGGCAAGATCGGCGAAATACTTGATTCATTTACTCTACTATTGAGAACTATGTAAGTTCCAATAAAAAAAGGCTGTTTTGGGAATATTTAGTTTTCTTACAGAAGTAATTCAGTTCCCTTCGCGACTCAAAAAAATTTTGCAGTCAATTCAAGGATTAAACTTGATTTGTTCTTAACAAAAGGCAATTCCAAAGCCCGTTCGCTTTAAGAAGTTTTTATAAAAATATGAGCCAAAACTTGTAACAAAGACAAGGCAAAGAATGATCCTCTCGCAAGTTACCTCGCTCATGAGCAGAGAAGCAAATACACTGACCTTTATCAGCAATGCAGAGCTTGAAACATGCCCGACACGAGCAGCCCAATGCAGTGGTGAAGATACTAGCAGCCCTCCAACAATATTTGGATTCGCTCCGAGCTCGAGAAGCCTGTATTTCAAAGTAGCTACAATTGGTAACTCATGATATCAAGGCTATCATCACCGAAAAAAATTTGCAGTTTTTAAAACATGCTCGGTGAACCTTTTTCTGAGATCCCCGCAAGAAAGTCACAAAAGGAATGGTGAAAGAGTGGTTGTTGTTGTTGTTGTTGTTCGTGTTTTAAGCACCAAAGGGGACAATGAAGGACTTTCATTCACGCATGGAAACTACTGATATTTCTCTAAGGCATGAACTAGTAGAACTAACCGAACTATAGGGGAATGTGTTACAGTTCCTACGACTCCTCACCATCCACTTCAAAGGCTTTGCGGGTCAAGCATACATCAGATTATCAATGACCAGAACCAAATGAAGGGCTTACACCTACGAGAAGGAAAAAGAAGTTAAGAACAAATGTTTACACCTTCGAACAATCGGAATGCGATTGTTTATTGCAGCCCAGTGCAATAAGGAGCATCCGTCGACGTCACATGCATCCGGAACGACACCTTCAGCCAAGGCAGCTTCTAACGCTTCCAAACTTCCTCTCTGACAAGCT
The DNA here is from genome assembly GCA_900617895.1 of Haemonchus placei. Taxonomy (NCBI): domain Eukaryota; kingdom Metazoa; phylum Nematoda; class Chromadorea; order Rhabditida; family Trichostrongylidae; genus Haemonchus; species Haemonchus placei. The sequence continues at coordinate 6,180 of UZAF01017525.1, forward strand.
TCCACAGCCTTCGCAGTGGCTTCTTCCATAGCCTAAGTGTTGAGCAAGCCCATAGTGTTCTCAACTCCAACCCTAATGATTTTTGATTTCGGCCTCGTGAAAAACGAAAAAATTAAGCTGATTTCCACCGCAAATTCGCAAATACCGCTTGGTCGCAACACCACTCAAAAATATCTCCTTCGTCTGCTGACAAACACAAATTTCATTTAACCGGGTTTCAGTTTACTCGCATCGAGACAGACTATGAAAATACTTAACAAAAACTATGAACAATCTAATTAACTACAATTTCAATGTACAGGCTAACTAGCACGAGAACCACCTTAGTAACAAAACCTTAGCATAAATACTTTGCAAACAGTGAAATCCAGTTCTACACAGAAAATGAAATCTCGGGTTCAGAAACCACATCAGAGCGATAACAAGTTGGCTCCGCTCAATACGAACGGACCTTCGGAGGAATCCAGTCAACCTCATTTTTATCCATAGTGGTGTCGATAACGGGGCGGTATTCGAGCTTCACTTTACCAGTTTTGATGTCAGTAGTGATCATCGTGTGCTTGCGCCAGTGTTCCTTAAAAACAACAAGTTTAGGCACTTCAATGAAGAATTCCTCAAGAAAGGTTCCACTTGTATAACAGCACTGAAGCTGACCTCTAATGGCTTCTTTTTCTGTCCCTCAAGCGGCTTGCTGTAGTCGTACTCATCGATACGTGTTGGGAAGTCGTCGCGAGCATGTGCACCGCGTGATTCCTGCACACAGAAGCAAGATCATTTAACACGTCGTTTAATAATCAAATACTTACGTAAATCCCACATGCTTATCATCTCTTGTGTGATACCCTTAGTTCAATGATAACCACTGTAAATATCAACTGGTATTATATATGTACCTTTCGGGCTTCGGCAGCAACAACAGTTTGTAGGGCACTAATCAGAAGGTTCTGGAGCTCCAGTGTCTCGATGAGGTCAGTGTTCCAAATAAGGCTGGTGTCGGTGACATGGAGGTTGTGGTAGTTCTTGTAGATGTCTTCCACTTTTTTGACACCTTCCTGAAAGAAATTGTTATAGTTTCACTACGAATATCATAGGGACTACCACAACTATGAATAGCCCTGAAAACTGTTGAAGTGGACACTCGCCTGAAGAATATCCCCACGCCTGAATACAGCGGCGTGCTTCTGCATGGTTTTTTGGAGCTCCAGACGGGTTTTGGCAGTAGATGGCCCATCCTAGAAACATGAATGTCAGATTATAACTATATGTACATGTACAGTGTCTGTCAGAAAAGCATTTTACCTTTCTGTGCATGAGAGTATCGATATTATCAACAGATGCCTCTCCGGCATCCTTCGGTAAATCGGGAACACCGACGCCTGGCTTAGTGTGCCCCAAGATCCTGAAATGGCAACAAAAATCGTGTCTCAGAAGAACTCTAGATATAAGAATCACGTACGTGAGAGCGCAAGATCTTCCAAAGATCACAAGGTCTAACAATGAGTTCGCACCCAAACGATTGGCACCGTGCACTGATTGAACTGAGCACTCTCCAGCGGCATATAGTCCTGGGACAACCTGATCTCCCTTGTCTTTGGAGTAGCTAAGTACCTGAAAAACTACGATTTTGACTGTTTTGTAGCACAAAGAGAAATCAGTTGAAAAACGACTAATACCAATATAATATACTCTAAGCTGACAAAAAAGGCCTGGTCAGAAGAGTATCCGATATAACCTGCGTACCACAAAAGACTTTCTCACTAACAAGAATAAACGTTAGGATAGCAGTTAAAGGGAACCGCACCTGCCCCTTATAGTTGGTCGGAATTCCACCCATACAATAGTGCACAGTTGGAATAACGGGAATAGGTTCCTTGGTGACGTCAACGTTGGCAAAAATCATGGCAGATTCTGAGATACCTTAAAAAATATCACTATTAGACACGGAACGTCTTCAAGCCTAAACTGACTTCAGATGGGCAACACCTTTACCTCCAGACAAAACCCCACTTGCTCAAAACTAATAACACAACCTCGCCAAGGAAATTTTGTGATACAAAGACCATGCGAATATTTTGCAAATTGCGCTCAAATGTAGTTTGATTCATCCTATTAGGATTTGCAACATTAGATTTAACACGTTTCACGAATTTAAAGGTAAAAGATAATTATATGGCCGATAATCAAAACATCCAACCCTCGAAGTTCAAGATCGGTAGTCAATTTCGCTTACGCTACTGCGGTAACTGATTCCTCGCCCCTTCCCCGCTGCTTCTGCCGTAGTAATCTCGTGCAACCACCTTTCTTACTACTTTTTTCGAAGCCTTATACCGACTTTCATGTTTTCTACGTTACCTTCACACTAATCTGCACTAGTAGTTCCATTATTTCACCCAGACTAGATAACTCAGAATTATCCTCAACTGCCTTCAAATAAAGAAAACTGATGTACTTATCAAAATGCACTCATATGCTTCCAAAACTCTAACCAAGTGATGATAAAGAGGAAAAAGCAAACTGTTCACTAAACAATAAAGCGTTCACGGTTATTGAGAAATTTCCTGTTCTACTGTACCTCGCCCAGTCATCCAGAAAAGAACTGTGTGAGAAACAATACGTTCTCCCCAGAAAATGAAAAAAATATGAAATGATGAAATTCATGTCAAGTAAAACGGTAGTTAGCTGATAGTACTACTACAAACCTGGCAACCTTTCGTGAAGTTGTTGAGCGGGCAAGTGATGTAATTGAAGGAAGATGTGGTCCTTCTCAGGACCTACACCACGACCTTCCATTACTTCAACAGTCATTGCTCGAGATACCACATCACGAGAAGCGAGATCTTTGGCGTTTGGTGCATAGCGTTCCATGAACCGTTCTCCTTTCGAGTTCACAAGAAATCCGCCTTCTCCTGAGTAAAAAAAACTTAGTTTCAGCAACATTGTAGACCTTCGGCAGGGAATGCTACTTTAATGACGAACCTCGAGATCCTTCCGTGATAAGACACCCTGCACCATAAATACCAGTAGGGTGGAACTGGACAAATTCCATGTCCGTGTTATTGATGCCAGCACGAGCAACCATACCAGTGCCTAAAGTTAAAGTGAGTATTTTCTCAGAAAATGCCGAAAAGTGCTTTTATCGTTAGATTAAGTCAAAAGTCCCCTACACTATCCTTCAACTGGATTATTTCAACTGATTTATCAGGTTTACATTATATTTTAAACAAAAGCAACCCTGTATCATCATAACCATCAATTCAAACACATTGTTGCTAACAATCATTCCACTCATACCGCACCCACAACACATCAAGCGAGCGCCGACTTCCCCAAGACGTCTTCTTTCAAGTAACTTTCACGCAATTCGAAGCACTAGAGAATTTTCCTCAACATATCCGTACCGGTAAAATAAGGAGATGCAAAAAGTTTCAAAAGAACCATTACAATTACGTTTGAATAATACGCTCCAAACACTACAGCGAGTTGAAAAAAGTAAACAAGCACATTTGATTTCTCCCAGAGTAACACCGGTTGATTAGTGCACATTTAAACACAGGCACAGAATGACAGCCTGTGTGAATGCTTCGTTCCAGTGTTACAATACATGAGCCATTTCTTAATATCACTTATTCGAAGACATGTGTAACAAATGTTACGCCCCAAAGCACTATAGACTAAGTCATTCCATGTTGCTGAAATGATTTTAAAAGAATTTTCTACAGTGTGAGGCTGAAACACTGTCCGGTTCTGTAGTACCCACATCATTTGTGCAACACTCGTAGTGTTACAGGACGACATCGGAACAGGTGCACCACAAATCGCTGCACGACGATCAATCAGTCTTATATCACATAAAGACTACACTTCTTCTCCCGTTGCGCTGCTTGATTTTGTAAGTACAGCCAAACCAATCACTTATCGAGAATACATTAATTTTTGATTTACGCAGTAAGTCGCACTCTCATCGCTTTTTTACATTTCGGGAAACGTATTGGGAAGACCAGCAATAGGCGGAGAAAACGCAAAAAATAACAATCAACTGAAAATAAAATACATTCCTCACCGTCACCAGTGCAAGTGTGAGCAGATGTACACGAAAAGTATGCACGACCATATCCACCAGTGGCCAGCACGGTGTTCTTGGAGCGGAAGCGATGAATTGTTCCATCTTCCAAGCACATGGCAACAACTCCAACACAGGCGCCCTACGAAGACACACGATTGCGCGTCGGTAGCTCATACACACAGAAGTTGGTTGTGAATATATTTGTTTTTGTAGAAAAAGGGTTCAACGTAGACACCGAACATTCGGTTGTCACCCACGTCATAAATAGGTACCCGTATACACCGTAATCTCAATTCACAGATCAGCACCAGTCAAACAGAGGCTCTACAATGGACGGTGCAGTGGAAAGTAGAAAGTCGCTAGATGAATAGGTTGACAACCTCTCTCAACCTGTACTAGAGTGACGATATAGTTAGTTGGGCTTATTTATCTCTAATGGATGCATTTAACAAACATACTCACCTTGTCCATGATTAAATCCAGCGCGAAATATTCAACAAAATAGTTGCAGTTGTACTGCAATGAAGCACCGTAAAGGGTATGAAGAAGAGAATGTCCTGTACGGTCAGCAACGGCACATGTCCTGTAACATGTCGTTTTCGTAACCAACAACGCAGCAAAATACCACGTAAATGAACAAAAAATACAGACCAAAGCTGGAAAATTCAGATTACTAGATCTCACCGGTGAGCTTGTCCACCTCGACCATAATCGTTCGACTGCCCTCCGAAAGCCCGCTGGTAAATCTTTCCTTCCGGCGTTCGAGAAAATGGCATTCCTTGAGGTATTAACAATTATATCAATTGAAATCAGTAATTTAGTGCTACAATTACGACTTACCATAGTTTTCCAGTTCAATTACTGCACGGCAAGCTTCCCTAGTCATATAATGAATTGCATCCTGATCACCCAACCAGTCGGACCCCTGTACAAAAATGAAATGTAAGTTAACAAACAAGGAAAGGAATTTACTATTATTCATTCCAATGAGGAAATCAAAAGAGGAATAGATTATTGCAGTGAAATGAATCAACAAGCTAACATTGACCACTGTCAAAGCCACTGAAATTGGCAACTGCTCAATATTTGGCGGTCCAATAATTGAAATTGGCTTCAAATTCCTCGCAAAATGTACGAGGTTTTAGCGTGATGCTGTCGTGATGAATCCATAGAGAAAAATCATTTTTGCTTGCTCCACTCACGGCGCTAATCACTAATAATAAATATTTTCTAGCCAAGACGATGCCAGCATATCGCCGCCATAGTCGTTGGAAATCACTGGGACATCCAGATGTGGAAACCAGAGTTTACACTTCTTAATAAAGTTTTTGTTTACAACCACACATCACGTAGGATATCAATAAGTTTAGAAGCAGTTCTCGTCAACCTTGTCCAGACAATTCACGGACAAGCAACCCTATAACGTCATGGCCCCCCATCTCTATTTGTTTTCACACCCGAATCAGCTCATGAGCAACTACCTGCAATTTACTGTAAATTGCATTGTCAAGTATGACTAAAAACATATTTGGGGTGAATCTTCTGCAATACAAGCCTGGCTTAATTGTTGCCGAGCTCTTTTCAGTGGAAAAATGTGAACAGGGAAGCGCTTCGAAAGCAGATTGTATCAGCAGATGTGCAAAGGCAGTTGCTTCCGCACCAATATATGAATCGATATTCGCTTAAAAAAACTAATGGCGTGGCTTTTATGAATTCTTCCTCGACAGGAGCACAGCCCGAAGGAGGGCACGGACTTTCAGTCAAGGGAATTACATCGGCCTTTGCTACTTTTCTCTTTCCTCATTGTGTAAGAGATGAAATGTTACCAATCTGCTTCTGTAGCTCCACAAACTCCCTTCCACATCCCCTTATAAAGTGGAACTAACCTTGACGGTATCGTAAAAATGCCAGCGCCAGTCGTCCTTGTTCATACTTCCCAGGGCAGCATTGATTCCTCCTTGAGCGGCGACAGTGTGAGATCGAGTGGGGAAAATCTTGGTAATGACAGCAGTTTTTAGACCTCCTTCGGACAGTCCCATGGCAGCACGAAGACCAGCACCACCTAAAATAAAGTCCATACGAAAAAGGAAAGAATCCCTGAATGTGCCTTCTCTTGAAAAGTATACCTGCGCCAACAACGACTGCATCGAAGGCATGGTCGACGACTTTGTAATTGGCAATATTCCCACGTTTGGCATCACAGGCAGGTGCTGAGAGAGCGAAAGCACGTTGTGCTATCAGATTCCTTACACTGTGTTTTGCCGCCGATAACATTCTACCTAGGTTTAAACAGTAGTGTGAACAAGGAGCGTGCTAGGCAATCTTCAGTGATAACGTAGGCAAGAAATAGCAGTGGTCATGAAGCTCCTGCAGAACGATAGGCGGCCACCGACAACAAACCACACTGCAGAGAACAAGCACATGAAATGAACACAAATCGATCCTATCGGTGTTGCGTGGGCTCACGTACACCAGCCCCCACAAGAAAAATAAGAATGGGATCAACTGATTTCGACGGCGGTTTTAGACTGAATGGATTGGAGAAATGTATCAAGCACAATCCAGAAGTCTTCTAAGAGAAGCAAACATCGATAGAGACAGGCGCCCAGCCGCTCATCCAAAAGTACAACGGAACGAAGAGTGCGCAGGACACACGCGGGTTGCGTCAATTCCGCCTCGGTCTCAACTCAGAAGCTACAGTAGGTCTGTTTATAAAAAGTCACGTAGCTCTTGCGAAAGACTTGGTTTTCGCAACATGTCCTCATTCATGAGAGTTATTTGTCGGGTTGATTAAGAAGCTGATGAAACAAACTGAAAGACACCAACTTGCTAAATTTAGCTTTTCTCGCGTCCTCATGCTGTCCAGTTCCTATGTTGACTGTACTGCTCATCACCTTGATATCTACATAAAGGGAGGCAAAGTTCGATGGCACTTGCTTCTAATCAGCATTCATCTTTAGCGTTTGTAAAAAGAAGAGCTTTCCAGACGAGAGCAATACATTTGAAGGGGCTCTCTTCACTTAGCATCAAAATTAATTTTTGCAGTATTTACCACCTACTTTCAGTAGGAACATTTTATGTCTTACTTAATTCATCGCGTATCAACGGTCGTATATTTAATGATCTATGCAGACAAACAAAAATAATTCTACATTGAGCAAGTGCGTATAGATACTCAATATGATTTAGATTTTTTCAGCTATGCATCTTGCCTTTAATAAGAATTGACATCTTCTCAAGTTTTATGATGTAAAAAAAACTCGTGATAAGGAACTAGTTCGCACGTGCGAAAAAGTAAATTTGACTTAAACCTGGCAAGAATTTTAGAGGAAGGCCTTCTGGGCAGGAAACCGAAGGACTGAAGTGGATGCATATGAATGGCGAGATGAGTTTATGAGTAAGTTTTCACAATATTGAAGCAGCCAGTAACGAATCGTATAACCAGGACGATCGTTCGAATAGCAATGACGACTTGGGTGGCTGGCTAAAGTGCAAAGCCGCTGTGGCTCGGCCGCACTGTCTCTCGGGCCATTGAGGCCGCCGCAAGCAATCGATTTGAGAAAAAGTGCAATCGATATTTCTTCGCTAGAAGAGAATCGTTCAGATGTCTACGAATGCCGTGCTAAAGACAACATTCTACCGATGTGATTCATCTAAATGTTTTTTTTTTTTTGTCGATCATACAAGATTACGTGGCTTTCGGAGGCTCTCACCAAGCGCGAATAGCGAACCGATAGATGTAAATGGAGTATTCGATTGTTACAACACGACTGGATGCCACTAGATATCTTCTAGAAAAAGCAAAGTCGTAATGACGAGTATCGGGGTCATAAGTTCCCGTTCATGTGAGCGTCAAGATATTTTTGACCATTTAGTCACGAACATGCAATATTAGGTCGTTTGGGATCTATGTGCCAAAAATTACGCGATAGTCCAGATCTCGTGGAATTCTCTGAAAGTTTCTGATTTATTGCTATACAAGGTCACTATCCACTTGTATGCGCATGACAAATCCAACTCCCTTCCTCTTGCTTACTGGATCCTGTAATGGCCGAATTGTTTCCCACACTTCTAAGCGAGTTCAAACCCGGCAATGATGAGATGAGATGAACCTTCATCTAATCTACCTACTGTTAATTTGGACCTGAGGCGCTCAAGTTTGGTAAGAGTACAGAAGACAGGATGAAAATGCTGGTGGTAGGTGGCACATGTGGGCACGTGTGGGCTCCGCCCACGGAGGCGGAGCGTACATATAAATTGTCAACTTGGACTGAGAGCGGCGCGTGCGTGAAATGGGCGTAATCCGAACAAGTAGTTAAGTTGGAATAGTCGGGAAAACACTTAATTACCTGAACACACAGGAGCTGAGCAGGACGCTTACGTGGCATTACGTGCGTCCGAGGATGCGTGCGGCAAATTGCGCGGCGAAGTTCGTAACGTTTTGAGTGACTTTAGCGCCTACCATTGGCGCCCAAGTTCGAAGTATATTAGATTAGAAGGATCATCTGACCCCACTAAACTACTCCTTGTTAGTGCCCCGAAAATTGGCGTCAGAGTCGTATAAATCGTCACGAACTTCGCCGTGCAAGTTGCCGCGCGCGTCCTCGGACGCACGTAGTGCGCGTCCCCCGAGCAGGGCATCGCTCATGGCGCAAGAAGTGTGTCGATGGGTGTTTCGTCGTAATTAATAACTTTTGTATCATTCACCAGAGCGTCCAAATTTCGATAAACGCGGGCATCAGGTCAAGAACGCAACAAAATGTACATGCCCGTACGTGGCAATTTGCCAACTATGCAAGGATTCGCTGCGGGACCTCTACTGGTACGATACCACGGCTGTGGCCCAGCCCCAATCCGAAACGCACGGTTTTGAGTGATGGCTTGATTAAGGCAGGGGTGAAGAGGTTGGAGTCGTTGGCAGCATCGATAAAAAACAAAAATGGGGTACATCTGCTTAGGCGTACCATGTTACCAACTTTGTAGGCAATCTTCGTAATTACGATGAGGGTTGGTAAGGTATCAAAATTGTCACAAACTTAGGTTGTTGACGGAGGGTTATCTCGTCAATAGGCTGAATGGTTAAGTTGGCTGGGATGAAACAACGATTGGCTTCAGTCGAAATGGAAGGCTCTTGCACCTTT
>UZAF01017525.1:29214-43833 GCA_900617895.1 Haemonchus placei
CTGTATCAAGGTCAATGTGAAGGATGTGATCTTGATAAGATTTGATTCCCTCAGCGTAGATGCCCAGATGTCTGCAGTGGCATGGTCTTCGATAACCACAGGAAAAAAAATGGTCTGGCTAAAAACTGCCCTCATTATCCCACGTTTATCTCCATCGTTCTTTTCAGAACTAATGACATTACCTTGTATGTCTGTCATTTGTGGCGAAGGGGCGGCCATAATAGTACCCTACAATTTGGTGACCACACCCGCATAAAATCTCATCGCAATCAGCGCGGCATGTCTGACATGAGACAGATGGTAACGAGAAAGAGGTAACTAGGATGTGAACGCCATGTACATCTGGACGATTCGTCTTTTTATCTGCCTCAGTAGATATTCGCAACCGCTTCTGTAGCCGTTCAACGGTCGATTGTTAATGTATTGCCTTCCAGCGTTATGGTATGACGAATTATTCGGGAGCGAGTAGGAAAAGCGTCGAGCAATCGCGTAAAGCACCTGGCACGACTATCTATTCCCCCCTTCCGGCCTCAAATTCCCTTGATGTGTCAGAGAATGTGGCCGACAGAAGTCAGATATAACGATGTACACCTAATTAGAATCTATGAACACTGGAGTTATTAAAAATGAATCGAAACACTAATGGCTTCAATGATGGCTGACATTTTCCAATGATTTCTCTTCTAGTGAGTTTCTAATTATAATATGACTCACGTGGAATTCCTTTTTCCCATTTTCAATAACGGTATTGATCTGAAAATGAAGGGCGCGTCCATTCCACATGGCCGTCAGCACATATTCACCTGGCATCGATATCGAGTCCCGAACCTAGAGTTGAAAATTCGCACATTACTGTAAGAAATTGGTAAAAATAGTACTTCCCCCTAGCTCGGTCTTTGCGCATGATTCTGCTTTCAAGGAACTAGACAGCCATGACATAATTCGCTTTTGTTCGAAAATTCAAACCTTCGGTATAGTTTCGACCATTCTCATTTGATTGTCCTGACACTCGCCTTTGAATTGGACTAGAGCACTACAAGGAATATGATCGGTTTTTATAGTAACATTTGAATTGCCCCATTTCTCATGCATATGTAATGAGAGCCCGACCCCGAATTTCACCCGCGAAATTCCATAGAGAACGTCATCTAAATGTTTGTTTGAATTGAATTTTCTCAACTATCATTGCTGAATAAAAATGAGCCACGGTGAACATGTGATTTCAACTGTCCGAATATTTTCTGACATTTCATAAGAATTAAAAACTGGCGCTTATTTCAGAATCTAGGGTTAGAACTTAATCTGAGGATAAGGATTTGGCTGATGAACAATTCAAGAAGGGTTGATCTTATCCACTCAGCAGCTCTACAGCTGAAGCACCTCTTGCAGAGTTTTGAAAAGTTTCTCAGTCACTGAAGACTTTCCTGATTTCCAGAAGTTACATCAAACTATGAGTAACATTAACATTTCCGACTGCTTTGCCAAAGCCGCGCTGCTTTGAAACATAGTAGATAGCAGTAATTACTCTGAAGACTTTTTAAACGTCGTTTTTATAGATAAATGATATTCAGTATGAATCCTTATGTGGCTTCGATCCAATCAATGATTATACCATTGTCCTGATTCTCATGGCTAACTTTTTCATTCCTAGTCGCCGATCGGCTCTTAAAGGCTGAAGACTCGTGTTCAGATAGAGAAAACCCAACTAATTAAAGTCATTAAACTACCTTTGATAGGTAGCACTAATTTTTGGAGTCCAGAATCAACTGCACAGCTAGTCGCCGCCGAAGCCATCACTGTACTACAATATCACACTTTGGGCTCACTTTTCCATGTTTGTTATGGTCCGTTGTGTGAGATAGGACAATGAGGATATAGTGTACTCAACGATTAATAGACATGTGTAATAGGAAGACGTCGCAGCTGTCATGTTGACACACGAAGAAGAGAATCGAGAGAAGGTCCGTAACCGACTGGGCCAAAAGAGGTCTGTGCCAGGTCCTAGGATCTAGCAAGCGCCAGTCTGCTGGACGCAAAGAGAAAAGTAGGTGAAGAGTTGGAACAGTTCACAGGAATTCATTCCTCATTTTTTGAGCTGTGGAACTTACTAACGCCCGCGAAAACCAGGAATAGACAACTGTAAAACCGTTTTCTGTCTTATTTGAGCAACTTAAAAAACTGCATAGTATCTCGTAGGTAGGTGGTTTTAATCAAAGGGACGACATCAGAATCAAGGTGAAAGAAATAGGAAATAGTAATGAGACAAGTAAAATATGCAGTTCAAGTTTGCACCCTGTGAAAGGGGGACAGTGAAATGTTACCCCCAACCCTTAGCTTACCAGGAACTCTCCGTCCTCCCTGAGTATTTGCTCGGATTTGATCCGCGTCAGCATACCTCCATACCACACTTGCTCTTTGAGATTATGCGCACTTGTGGTCGGATAGTCGTAGTCCGACATACTGAAACAGACCAATCACAATACGAAATACCGAGAGGGATGTGATGATGTACAAGTTGAATTTTCACACGAAAAAGAAACCACAAGGAACACAATAACATGATTAAAGTTGCTAGATAAATTGGAAAACCAGGCCAATAAAGCCTAGGAGTGAGGGCATACTTGAATGTGTCCATCTTGTGCTAAACTACTGCTAGTAAAATTCTAATCTGCTGAAAGAACTAGGGAAAGTAGCCGCTCCTAATCTAACATTCAAATGATAATAAGTCTTCTATATAATATGTGCTTAGGAGTTGAGAATGATTTGAAGTAATGAATTTGAAACTGGAATATTCAACATAAGCAAATAATTTGACAAGCGGAGGAATAGCACAATAGCACCGCTTGAGCTTATCGAGTTATGGGTGACGCAAGCTGGGGCAAGTCACAACCCAAGAATGTAAGGCAGCAAAAGTTGAAGGCCACCGAAATTGGATTTCATTCGAAATCTGATACAACTCTTGAAATTCTATATGTAGAGGATTACGTGATAAGAAAGGGACAGAAAAACCGGAAGAATCGCAAATGGCAAAGGTTTTTTGATGGTATCAAATGACATTTGAACATAAGGGAACCGAAACCCGAATTGCCATGCACACCACAACCTTTCTCGAAAGAGGGTACCGACCTAGGCGTGGATTCATAGGCCTTAGGAGATCGAAGGGATTGTAAACGTGAGCTCAGATCAAAATGAGAAGAATCTCTGTCGAAGAGCAGAGAAAGATTCTGGGGTAGCTTTGAAACGGCTACTCACTTTTAAAGAGACCCAGAGCAGTAGCGATCCTTACTAATGCTCAGTTACTCAGCAATTCCTTATGGAATTCCATCAGTGCCAACTTTTATGAGAGCGCTTAACTATTTGTCATTCAATATAAGCACTGCTAGAGGAACCCAAGTCGGTTAGCTCTTTCCTTATCACTGAAGAACGTTGACTGCAGCTCACGACGTCTTTCCGCTTGTTGTTAATAACAAACTAAGTAAATGAAATGGTATGCGCAGAAGATATGTATGTCGGCAAAATCAAGAGAAGCGAAAAAGCTCCTAAAAATGCTTTCGATATTAAGTAATTTCCGATTGTCATGCTAGGACGTGTCGCTGCAATGACTCATGTTTTTCATCTGAAGGATGACGACAGAAAAACACGAATGACTCAGAAAAAGTTTTTTAGAGGAAATGTTCAGCGGCATTTCATCAGCTTCAGCTATTACGAGAAAATTCAACAAGAGCTAAGGAATCAACGGTTGGCTAAAAATAACTACAATTACAAAAATAATTTTCAAAGTCGGAAAGGACAAAATAAAAGACACTTTGCAAGACGACTTTTTCTATTCCTCACATTTCAGTAGACAGAGTGTTCATAGGGAGAGAGATTAGAAAGCTGCCGTTGGCCAAGCCGAGGTCTGGAGGGATGAGGATATCTGATGTGCTCATCAGAGAAGTGCATTATCTCAAGAGAGGACCTCTTGTAGCCATTTGTGGTCATCGAGATTCGTTCATTATCCATGAAATAGCAATAAAACTTGCGTCGGGGACGAGCGCAAGTCCGAATGAGTGGATGCAACAATCCCGAACATGAAATATGGAAGAGCGTCATGAAATGACGGCGATCATTGAAATGGGCACACAAGGAATCGTCTCTACGATTATTGCTGACTACTTAAAAAGAAGCGATATTGAGAGTCATTCTGGTCTCAAGAACACGAGGAGTCATAAATTAAGTTCTAAAAAAGAGTAAAATGTCGGTAATCATCACAATAACATTTTCGAGCAAGGTTATTAGAATTTTTCAATTCTAGAACAGAGTAGCAGGGAAATTCCCATTACACAAGCAGGTAGGATATGCTGAAGTCGGAATGGACAAAAGTGCCTGTAATCCCAGAGATGGTTGTAAAATGCAGGTACGACATACGTTTGCCGCTAACCCAGTGACGTTTCTGAGGAATAAATCGTCCCTTTCAGTGGCTGAGACAAGGAAGGCAATAGGATGACACAAGAAACAGAATGACACTATTGTGACTTCTCTGTCAATTGTATCGATGATTATGCAAAGTGAAAAGTTCGAGTAAAGAAGTAGGCTTTGTCGGAGACGGCTCTATCGGGCAACATCTGGACGTCGTTTGGTGGCTTACGCAACATTCTTCATAAGCGAAAGCGTTCGCCGCCGTACGTGCGCCACTGTTGAGATATGGACAAACGGTGACAGCAGCGCAGCCAGCTGATGTTGAGGATGAACGAACCATTACTCTTTGGCAGCTACCTTCTCATAACTCGGGTGTGCACATGAATCCTTTTGCCTCACATCATGGTCACAACAGCGAATAGCCATGGGAAATAATAAACTAAACAGTGAACATTTCCACGAGAAGCACGAGATCTACTGAAGCAGCTACTGTCACCCACACAATCGTAAACACTGGAGGCTTACGTCGCCCGTGATCAGCATCTCGCTCCACCCACAATGTTTACGCGGGAAACGTGATGAACGCTGATGAAGGGGACCATTTATGCAAATGGTTTGGGGCATGAATGAAGCCCAGATGAGGGTAAACAAGGTTCATGGGGTGGCGACCCTTCCCTAGACATTGACGCAATTAATCTATAATAAATGGGGCGAACAGAAGCTACTGCTAGACACGGAAGCAGCTCATCGCCGCCTGGCCGTCGTGTGCTGAAAATCTAGTTACGACGTCGATTACTAAATAGCCTTTGTTGCCAATTTAAAGCCTTGGTACGGCCCACACTGCATTTGGGGCTTGCAAACTCTTTGGTACGGGCCGTTGGAAGCAGCAATAGCCGGGAATGTAATGCTCTCAGATAATTCGAGCGAAGAGACTAGACGATAAAATGACTCATAGAAATAACGAATCCCTGAATGGCAATTACGTTGTCGAAATAGTGGATAGCTTGTCGATCTCATCGTCAACAGGTGCGTGAACGTTACTACGGTATGTGAAGGGTGAATATGTCAATCACACAGAGCCGGTTAGGCGGTCGGTTATCTTGAGCAGTACTTTAGGAGTATTTGCTGCCTGGCTAAACTCTAAACACGATGAGTACGACTCATCATTGTAAACTCCTTATCAGTCCCAATGTTTGACCGACGGGGCGCCGACGACAGAAGCGAAAATGTACAGCAACCCATTCAAACGACAACCGCCCCGATACAGCATACTTTGCTTAGAGGAATGGTGAAGAGCCCTACGTGTTGCATGAAAACACTCACTCGCGGCTCTACAGCAATTCCGGCTGCCATTCTATGTGAGTTCAATTATTTGAATGAGGAAAGGAATTTTCTAAAATGATCCCTGTGCCAAATCAAAAAGACTGAAGTGCTGCAATGTAATGATCTAAATGGTATCCATGTAATGAAACACTCGAATTCATTGGGTACTTTATCTGAACTCCCAAATTCGCTTTCACCTATTTCAACCACTAATCAATCAAAAAAAAAAAAACAAATGGAGCAGTTAAAAAGGAATAGCTGATCGAATAGTATATCGAACATAAATCATAAACACATGCTTGCGTGAAGAAAATGAAGTAGATCTCTGCTCCCGAACGAAATAAAAGGGATGGAAGACAGCGGTGTTTTCGACGCCCTTTTATTTCGTTCGGGAGCAACCACAAGCTTCATATCTCATACACCCTAACGTAGTATTTTAGACATAATCTCAACAGATGCCCTGATCTTGGAACGAGCAACAGCTATCAATTAGCTGTTAGTCGTTTCAAGGTCAGGGCATCTGGTAAAATTAGTTGCTTCACTATCCGATGCAACCGCTTTAACCCTTTCGCAAACGCGGCCCCTCCTCCTCAAATAAACAAATAGAGCATCAATACGATTTCACGGCACAAGCTGACCCTAGCGTGGGTCGGTGTTGGAAGCTCACCGCCTCACAAGACTCATTTATACGCAAATGACGACGGCGGACCGCCATTTGGCTATGGGCTCGATGCAACATTATATCTCATTTGAATTGATTCTCATGAAATGACCCAGTCATGCCAAAATGGAGAAATCCAAATAGAGGTTTTTCCACTCATTTCTCTCCACGTTCAGCGATAGTGAGAATAGAAGTGAGTATGAAGCTTGACATTAGCTTGTTGTGCTGGCTTTAGTCAAAGCTCACAACACAGCCGCAGGAAAGCATAATTATGGGAAAGAAACTTCTGGAGATGCTTAGAATGATTTGTCATTAACATCCTGGTCAAATGGAAGATCACAGGACAAAAGGTGGATGAACACCGCCGTTCAGTAAGGTAGATATAGGCTAGAAAGGTTTCAGAAGCAAAAGCTCGAATTTTCTTATGGAAAACGATCCGAACAGTCAGTTGCATGTGTCCATTGTTAGTTATACCTAGAAAAGCATATCATTCCGCGATTTATGGGGCCTACCTTGTTCTTCTACACATAATCCATAATATTTCCATTTCCACTTCAAGAGGCTTATCAGTTTAGAAGTGGTTGTTGAATCTTCGAAGAAACAACCCGAAAAGAACTAACTCTGTGGTGCCGTGAGCTTTCTCAGATCTCTGTTCCCCCAATTTTTCCCTCACGCGCACCCACTCGGATTTGACAAATGGCAACATCGCTGAACGAACACCGTAAGAGTGCAGCGGCAGAGTTTGCAGGGATTAGTGGTGATCCATCGTAGATATACTGCCAGCGAGGAAAAAATCACCGCAAGCAGAAATGTGCAAATTTAAAGTGAGATGTGCAGAGTTGGAGGGGGAGCTGGCGAACGAGGTCAACGAGCCTTCTGCTGACTTCTGGCGCATCTACCTACTCTTGATTACTCGAGCAGTCAAGCGTTCAATGATTATGACCTGACCACATGGCCGTTAGGTTGAATCATGCATAAAAAGAGATCGAAACGGGAATGCGCCTAGTCGCCACTGCGAACAATACAGGATGATTCATTTTACAGTGAAGGCAGTAAGAGCATCAAATAACACATTCAATTGGGAAAAAGAGTTACTAAGTAAGAGTTGAGAAAGTTCTTGAATAGAAGTTGCACACGACCTCCATTTTAGAATTCGAATCAGACAATGTTAGATGATGTAGTTCGGTCAAAACTATGAAGGAATGAAATGGAGTCGAAGAGGCCCACACATAGAGAAGGGTCATTTCAACACAATCAAGTCGGAAAGATTTACCAGGAATGTCTTCCTCACATAACAATGCGATGACAAATTGAAAAGTACAAATTAGATATGCATAGACGGAATACACGACCAGTCATCGGATCCCGTCTTGCTCCGAACTGAGGCTTGATTAGCATCGTCATGATGGGATCCAGTAATGTGGAGGCCGATGGCTTAGGCACTCAAGCTTCGTGAAATGCATCGCGACAATTAAGCGTGGCATGCTGAATGACGATCAAACGCTATACTCCGTCATTGGGCCAATCCTTTGCCGCCAAAGAGGAATCCCAAATCGAAAATTATACCAAACCAGAAATGCCAGACCATCTGTGCTGTTGTTATAATAGAAGTGTTCGCAGTGTTCGCAATTAATGTCTTCACAGGAATTCCTTACCTCAGGACTGAGCGGAGCTCTCATAATAGGACGGTAGGGAAGGGTAGCAGTTGAAGATAAAAGTTGTTTCTTTATCGCAGCACTATTCTTGATCAGTGTGCCCTGCTATAAGTTTTGAAAATAGTTATTTGACTGCATTAGTAACAATGAAAAGCCAATCGAACAGCGTGACCCCTACTGATCACCGTCCAAACCCACAGGGTTGACAGGGTTGACAGGGCCAAAACTCGTGTTAGAAGCGTGAAGGACGGGCCTACTTCGAGCAACGGATTTGTTCCTGTTCATAGGTAAGTAATCAGAGGAGCACGGTGCAGCACTAGACCCCTTGATGAGGTAGGGTGGCTTACTCATCGAATCAGTAGAGAATCTATTGTCTCTTCGGTCGCCATCGTTTTTAGAAACAACAAAGGGCTTCGCACAATCATAGTATCTGCCGAACAGACATGCCGATTATTTCTTCAATCTCATTGGACATTTGAAGTGAAAGTATTTGAAGTGAGATGAAAACTGAGGGTTGAGAAGAGTTCCAATGATACACCAGTCAAAAACAATACAAACGAACTTCCTCAGTGACATTCAAGAAGCGCGCTACTACATTAAAGAAAAAAAATTTCAGTAGTTTTTGTTCTGATCGGACTCATCCTATCCACTGCATATTAATTCATAGGAGCAAATGTTTCTGGATAAGGGCTTGTTGGCACGTCAGTGTGTCTGAACGAGTGATTGATGTGAGGAATGAGGTGGAAGTCTGACTCGTCCAAACAAAAATATTCATGACTTCAAAAATATTGGAATAAGGTTGCAGAAAGAGACTACCAACCCCTCCAAGTGCCACCGCCTTGCAGGCCTCAACAAAACAACATCGATGACTCCAGTGCTTCCGAATGACTGGTGAGGGTACTAATTTAAGAATATTTCCGAACAACGAATCCACTAAACTCATCAATGACCAGAGTCGTTGTGAAGTAGCGGAAAGATGAACAACTGTAACACCAATAAAAAAACATTGTGACGCCGATGTAAAACGTAGTGCAAGGGTATGCTTATTAATGAGTCTCTTGGAATATTGGTGAAATCCATCCGTTTCAGCAGAAAATAGTGGGAGCACTAGCGAGGGCTTCTTTTTATCAGCTGACTCATCTCATTTTCAATTCACTGTGACACTGACGGCGGAAGGGAACAGAAAAGGTGTGGGCGCATTATATGCCACAACTTCGAATTTCGCTCACAGTGACGATTATTCATAGTACGCTTGAATACTTTAGAACACTTTGGTATATAAGGGACTCGGAAAAAATACGTGATACCATAATGAGGGAGTAAAAATATTTGAGACTGAATCCAGTAAGAAAGGCGATAGCCTGGCTATGAAAGCGATTTGAGGATTTTGTTGCTTATAAGAAATTAAATAGGATCGTAGCAGTAGACGATTCAAGCATGGCTGCTTGCCTTCGTCGAATGGCATTAGCCTGGTTCTTGTAAAAAGACAGAGAAAGTTATATTGAGGAGTATGGACTTATGAGGATTGCCAGCCGAGGTTAAAAGATGGTGTTAAGAGCACTTCTTTGATTTCTTGTAAGAAGTTTCGTTGGAAGGAATATCGACAATGTGCTTTTGCTATATGAGTGCAGTGCGGTTCTTTAGGGCCAGCGGCTGTGAAAGCAGTCTCTACGTCTAGCGTTTACCAAAAGAGCAAATGTAGGGTTGTTGGCACTTCAAACAATTCACCACTGATTGCTCAGTATTTTGAGATGATCCCTGGTTATATAGAGGAAAATATTAGAAGGAATATTGAAAGGAAACATTAAAAATAAACATAGTTTTCGTACATTCATTATGTTCCTGATTTTAAGGACATATCAAGGAAATGCGAAACGGTTTCACCAGAGTGATCATAACGAGATCAACGCAAGATACGTTGTTTGGGACAGCAAGAAGTGCCGTCAGGTGGACTTGGGCTTAAGTGAATTTCTCCTGATATCTGCTGAATCAGTCCTCGGGGATTTTTTTCAATAGGCGCCCTTGGTTGTTTTTGCATCTCATAGCGCTTCTTTTGTCTTCAGAGGTGAGCGTTGCAGAAGTGTGAATGATTTTCTCTTCCTTTGTATTCTAAAAAGAGACAGCAAAAACTGAGTCATTTGCTGAGAACAACATCCTGTATCGAATGAGCCTACTAGGAAAATTTACAATATAGCTAATTTTGAGTTTTTTTTACTTCAACCAGCCTCACATGACCGTGACCGGCACAAGGTGACGAGCACAATCGATGGAGAAGCCGGAACATACCAGTGACGTTCGTGTCTGTTCTTCATAATGGTGTTGAAGCAGGTATGGAGCCTAGAGGTCTTAGACACTAAAATAGATCTTAGAAAATGACCGCATTGGGTGATGCTGCTACCGACTACAGTACCAATTGTAAATTAATTGTTTGATGAAGTCTGGCACTCAACACTGTATTTATGTTTCTATTCCTCCGTTTTCACTGATAATTATGTTTGGGATTGCATAACTTCAAAGGCCGAAGGCAAGGCTGCAAAATATCGATCGGAAATCTTACGATAAAATATTTCTATTATATTACATTTACGAACTGAAAAGGTGCCTAACCAAGTTAATTAATCGAGAATGGCTTAATGCAATAAACACAGAAAACGAGGGAATATTCAATTACAAGAAATTCGTCGATTTGCATTGGCATCATGTCTGAAGATTGTTCCCACATCAGGAACATCCCATTTTACCTCATCAGGCAGACCACTTCGCGCAAAGGAAATTCATCTCATACAATTAGAGTCATATGAAAAGAATCATATCATATAGCGGCATGAATGATCACAGAGTACCACCTAATCACACAAACAAAGTATGTATAAAAGTGGTATGAGGCACTATTAGTATCGCCTGCACAGGCGTGGCATTTTCAAAGTAGGATTGGCGTTACGGCGGATGATGAACGGCTATTGCGGTGACCTTACGCGGTATAGAGATGGACATACTGATATCGCATACTTCTGTCACTATTTCTAGCGAAAACTCCCCAGTTTTCCTGAAGGTAAATTCTTAGTTTCCAATTGCCCACTGAATACTAGTATAACCACTGAACCAGTATAAATTGTGTCCTGGCCAAGACTTTTTTCTGTCTCAACAAAAGAACGGAATTAAGACTTGTGCCCCCGACTGGTGCTCTTCTTATGGAGGATACTCTGAAAGATGGTCACAAGGTGAATCAATAGATTTGCTTAGGAATTGTAGGTGGGTTGAGCAATCATTGTGGGCTGTTCAACTTGAATGCAGAAGTGTGCTTTGTGCCCTTTAACAGCGATGACTAAAGAAACGCAAATAGAAACCGAACGATATGGGTGAAAATGGGACGATTGGAGCGACACCAACGAGCTGCTCACATAAGTTAACCAAGCTCACAATTTGATTGAACTCGTTTATAAAATCGGTCTTTTGTTCGCCTGGTCACCCATTCCGTAACTACTGAAAACTCCTTTACTTTTTGATAGAATGGTTCCCATCCTGAAACCTAAGTAATAAAGTGGCGCAGATTTTTATATGTTTTGGTGATTAAAGTTATCCTCATGACAGAGGTTGTTGCTGGCACAACAGCTTTTTCAACCCCACAATGACATAATGCAATGCACATTGCAATATAACTTTGTTAGATACAAGTTTCAGCGGAAGCACGCACTGATCAGATCAGCACCTCAACAAAGGTTGCTCTGTGCAACACAGTGTACGAGGGGATACTCAGGAGAATCTGGTTGTTACACTTGAGGTCACAAATGGGTGACGTTTAAAGTGACCCTCCAGTTACTTAGAAGTAAAACCGTGGTAGAACTATCACATGTTTGCTCAACAGAGTTTTGTCATCAACAACATTGAATGTCCTCATTCGCTGAAAATGGCTTCTGTTGATAAAAGTGTCTCCAAAGAAGTTTCACCCGTGTGATTGTTACTTGTCCCGTGCTTTCGAAAGTGTTACCAGACGCTACTATTTTCGAGAGAGGCGCTGAACGACTTACAATAAGATGGGACGGTACCGCTATCGGCTTTATGCATGTTCTGTTATGGTTCAGTACACTTGCTAATCCGCGATAGACCTGCGATACTTTGCGAGCAGCCTGGTTGGTTCTGGTAGGGAATTCATTCGTGGCTCTACATTTTGGCAGCCACCTACGTGATGGCGTATTGGGCGAGCGAAATGGCGTATAGATGAATTTTGCAAAAATTGACAGTTCCTCTAAAACTGATGTCGCAAGAGTACAAAACACCTTTTATAATTCAGATTTCCCTAAAACAATGGAACAAAAAAAAAACAACAGAAAATGGTCAACAACTCTGAAAACTCGAATTGTTCGTCAGCGTGCATACTTTTCGCAGTCTTCACTGTCTTGCCACCACCTGTCGACACTGGAGTAGATTTTCTGTGGCGGCGACTGAACAAATGCGCACAAACGGCAGTAGTAGTCGGAATCAGCAACTCGACCATATTTCTTAATAATGACAGTAAATTAATATGCACTGAAGTATTTTACATGCGGTTCACTTTTACATAATGAAAGATACGTAAACATAGATGACACTCGATAACGATAAAACACTGATTGTTACTATGAAGATGTATGTATTAGGAGAGTAGATAGAAGTGCGAAACTTTCTTGCGAACATCATAACACACCTGTCGCACTCTCACGGTACCCGCTGTCAATTTAAAAAAAAGCATGTGCCACCTAAAGCGAACAAGGGAATAAGATCACCCTCATTTCTGCTTTGACATATTTAAAAATTTTGTAAACCCATTTACAGATACCAGCACTACAACTTCTATACATCAGACATCAGATCATCAGAACAGGCTGCCGGGCTACATTTTCTTCAAAGCCTTCCCTGTTTCTCCAACGATTATATACTAAACTGCATCCTCTTGACAGGGCTCATAGAAGAGTTAACACAACGTGCCCAGATCCAACTTGCAATCTGAGTCATCTACATATTGGGCCCCTAGAGTGCCTCTGATGCCGTCCCTGGAACTAATACCCTCACATAATTCATTAATGCTGAGCTTTGCCCATCTACTACCGCAGACGGCGTAGTATTACTTTGGGAGATATTTAAGGGCTGGTTAAGATATGATGTGAGTGTTCAATAACGGGCCTGCCCCTAAGACCTGCCGCCAGCCTTCGAATATCCGCGTTTAGCTCGGCCCACACAAACGAGCAGTTCTCAGAGGCATCCTGCATGGCGTGACTATTACATTCACAATCATTTCTGCTTCATATCGGCATGAAAACGAAATTACAGTCTCACAAATGCTTTGGTAGAAGCCATCCAATGTGAGAGACTAAGGTCCGACTCCTTCATGTGGAAACAGTATCGAATAAGTGTCTCCGATGGAATAAAATAATGAATTGGCCGCAACCAAGTTCATTGAAAGATTTGGACCCTGATCCACTCCCACAATAGCAAAGTCATTTCCTTCCTATGCCACTCTCTGAATGCAAGGCTTGCTGGGAGTAATTTTACTAGGTCTCTGAATTGCCTTCACTGAGAGTTGATACGTGAAGTTTCACCGACCTTCCAGACGAAATATTCGTTGTAAGCAGTTTGGTTCCTATCCAGATACTGAAGATACCTGAATATCTAGTCATTTCGTCTGGCGGATAGTAAAGTGACTTCTAACACCGTGCAATTGCCTACCGAGACAGTTGCTCCGGAGTGTAATCGTCCACATGAATGAACGAATTAGGTGGTGCGACACTTAGGTAGTCGTTTTTTGGCGCACCCATGACAATCGGAATGGCATCATTTCTGAAAATGCATATCTCTGAACAAATTATCCCCTTGACGAAAATGTGCACTTGGCAGGAACCATGCCCCTTTTCTACGTGCACATAGAAAGGGACTGGTACCCTTCGGTGAGTGCCACTGTCCTAGGAAAAAATCCTTTCGCTGGCTTATTAAAGGGACAGTTCACGATAATTTTGGGTAATCCAGTTTATGATGAAAAATGGAAGACAAGATCGAAAGTAGTGCGACTGAGGTGAAGAAACTGCGTGGATAGGTGTTCCTAAAGTGAAAAAAGGCTTCCAAAAACCCGTAAAAATTGGGCTGGACGAGAATGAAACAAGAAAAATGAAAAAGAATGGGGCGTCCAGACGAGCTAAACAGTGTGTTTCACTGCGCGCGTGTGGGTCCTGGTGCAAATAACGGACAATTCATGGTAAGCAAAAACTCATCCACTTATAAACATAAATAAAGAAAAAAACCCTAGTAGCAGCAAACGTAGCTCACCTTTTTCAGCCTCTAGGAGTAGGAATTTGAATAAGGGATCGCGGCAGCAAAAAGAAAAACGGAGGAAAAAAGAAAGGGAGAAAAACATCGCCTCATCACTCGGCGATTAGCTGATTAAGCGTGGGTCCTAGAACGAATAATAGCAATCTGTATTGTCTCGACACTCGTCTAACGTGATACCGATCGAGGGGCGGGAAAGCGAACTACGGCAGCAACGGTGCTTCCACTATGCCCTGAGCGCCGAGATTGTGGGTGCGAGAGGGTCCCTTCTACCACCCATGGGGG